>CABFOS010139147.1:0-26314 GCA_900660315.1 Diretmoides pauciradiatus | reverse complement strand
ATAGAAGAAGAAGAAGAAGATGAAGAAGAAGAAGAAGAAGAAGAAGAAGAAGAAGAAGAGGATGAGGAGGAGGAGGAGGAGGAGGAGGAGGAGAAGAAGAAGAAGAAGAAGAAGAAGAAGAAGAAGAAGAAGGAGGAGGAGGAGGAGGAGGAGGAGGAGAAGAAGAAGAAGAAGAAGAAGAAGAGAAAGAAGAAGAAGAAGAAGGAGAAGAAGGAGAAATCATACAGTCGATTAAAATATAAGGCTAAAACTAACTTTATCAGGTACTAGAAGAAGAAGAAGAAGAAGAAGAAGGAGGAGGAGGAGGAGGAGGAGGAGGAGGAGGAGAAGAAGAAGAAGAAGAAGAAGAAGAAGAAGAAGAAGAAGGAGGAGGAGGAGGAGGCAAGGAGACAAGGGAAGGAATCTATTATTGTACGTGCCGTAGCCTCTAGCGCTAAGCTCCGCCTCCTTTGTCCGTGTCATGATGACGTCACGCACCGAAGCTACTGTGCAGATGAACCAAAGTCAGTCGGCGTGCGGGGAGGAAAGGAAAGGCTGCGTTAGGCTCAAAAACACACCTTTTGGTGATAATAATAAGGACAACGCTCTCATTTCAACACTTACATTGTTCGTCACAGGCAATTGCAATGGCACCAAGTGTTAAGCGCTGTCTGCTCGTACCGTAGGGCTGGGATGAGCAAACGTTAGCATGCTAGCTTAGCTTAGCCGACCAGTCAACGTCAACAAGCCCCGCACTTCATTTCTACAAAGGTGAGTTAACCATTAGGTTTTAACGCCAAGTAACTGAGTATGTGTAAATATTTAAATATAACATGATATAATATAATAATAATAATAGTATAGTAATAATAATGATATAAATAAACATGGAAGTCAATTGATTATTATTATTATCATTAACTTTTTACTTCCTACTCCTTTTCATGTTATTGTTTACTTGTTTTAACTATTTTGGTCTGTTACTACTTTTTTTCCTTTTTTTCTTTTACATTTTATTCTCACATGTTCGAAATAAATATTCCATTCAAGTAGTTTATGTAGAATGAGTATCGCTTTCTTGTCTGGTAATAAACAAGCCCACTAACTATCTAACGTTAGCTTGTTGAATTGAATCAAGTTAATGTTAGTCAAGTCTAGATACCATTACCTGTAAAGTTACCCGTTTTGTAGCTAACATTATTATAACTAACTTGTCGTAAATGAAATACAACAACAAGGTTTGCGTTGACTGACCTGTGTGACATAAATGGTTTCTGAGCTTTTTGTTGGACGCCCAATGTTTTGCTTACTGCTTTGTTTTGGACAGTATTGTCAGTTGTTATAGGCAAATTGTTTTGGTGAGGCAAATGTCCATGACAAACACAGGCAAGCTGACAAATGTTGTATCTCAGTTATTCATTAAGTACCAGGGTTCCTCATTAAGTACTAGTTTTGTGCCCAAATCTGTATCACCTCAACTATGTTTTGCCCTTGATGTGTGTGTGGTCTTAATGAACAAGTAGACAAATGTATCGTTATATATATAGGTAACTTGAGGGTATTTGCGGCATTATACTGTGTAATCCCCTACAATGTTTTTACAGCAATCCCCAGAATTTGAAATGGTGTTATTGTTAAGACACACTGCCAGTGATGCACATTTTGGCCACTATTCTTGGATAACAGTAACTCCTTATCATTCTCCTTGAAATTATCCCCATTTCCAGCAATTCTCCGTCAAAGCCGTCGGTGTAATAGCAATAGTGATATCCATTTTAGTGGCAGTGAAAAATACAATGTTTTTAAGCTTTGATCCTTAAAAATACCCCCCCCCTCCTCTTTATATAATATCCTGTTTGTAATTAGGTAACTCAGCTACTCTGTCCAAGATAGAAACCAAACTCTAATCTCTGATTTGAGACAGCTCCTCTAGTTGTTTTACTTTTTTTTAACATTCATTCTGGAACAGAAAGGGTGCCACTATCCATATACAATCGGTGGGTACTGCTTTTGCCATGAAATCGTTCTTGTTTGCTGTCAGTCCTCCAGCTCCAAGATTTATCTCGTCTTTCTACATGATTAGGATATTCTTTGCGCTCTTGTTTGTTTTGTTTTGGAGAGATTTTCTAATGCCGACCAATGAAGACTAAACAGTCCTAGAGCAGTAACGGCAACATCAATTTTGAGTTCCTTTTAATAATGACACTGTTTCCTGTTTTGCTGCTAGAAATATTTCGCTTGGAGTCTTGGGAGGTTTAGCAGGAGGATGTGGAGTTTAGAAAATACTTTGTGAAAATGTGTTCACTGGGCTTGTTACAAAAGGCCATAATGTTTTCATCCAAGATGGACTTAATGTTTAGAGTAAAATATTTAGTCTTCTCACAGTTGTATGGTGCCATACTGTAGTTCAGGAGTATGTGATTGATGTTGGTAGAGATTTAACGTTTATTTAACGTTTATTTGATTTGTCTCATTGTGTTATTGGCTATATTTGTACTAATGGATGGTATAACCAAATTACGAATGTAAGAATCACTGAATCTTGTGCTGGTTGTTTTCAAGATCCTGACATGTGACTGTGACAGGATGCTTTTTTATTTTTTATTTATTTATTGGAGATTAAGGAAGAGAAGACAAGGGGCTTGCCTATATTCCACCTTTCTTCTGCTCTAACTTTGTGATCGTTTCCTTCTATTGAATCGCTTGAATTTTGCAATTGTATGTTACACATTATGTCCTTCTGTCTTTTTAGACTGAATAATCATGACACAGAAAGCCAAGCTGTGCTCAGTATCACTGGGAGTGGAGGGCATGACTTGTGGCTCCTGCGTCCAATCCATAGAACAGCGCATCGGAGGTCTGCCTGGAGTAATCCATATAAAGGTGAATGATACATTGCATATATTTAAAAGACAGTACATAGGATATATATAATTGTATGACCAGATTGACTTATGACCATCAGTGTCTCAATGGTGTTTACACAAGCATTAATTTAGCATTAATATCAGTATAACAAAGGTATTAGAGCACTTTTATGCTAACAAGTACTCTAATACTGTTAGCATAAAATTTCTCTAATACCTTTGTAATAATGCAATTAGAGCATTTTTATGCTAACAGGTACTGATTTTTTCTTAATAATGAAAGGTGAAAGTGTCCTTTAGCAGCTTTTCCTGAAGTTCAGACAATTCCTTGAAATAATTGCTGACTTTTCGAGTCTTGTGAAATACAACCTTAAAGCTGCACTATGAAACTTTGTACATTGGTAGCTCCAAATGGCAGCGAGAGGTAATATGACGTCAGTAAACTGCACACAGCACATTCATGTTTACTGAACCGGCCTGCTTGTGACCCCTTTATTCTAAATGATATCAAAGGGATGAGAGAGGAAAAGGATGTAGCGTTCCCTTTCTCTGGATAGAGCTCTAACTCGGTGTTTTTAAGGAGACAGTTTTTTTTTTAAATTTCACTATTAAGTCATCCTGATTATCCCATTATATTAAAGAGAGAATAAGAATGGTAAATAGCGGACAATCCATAATATGTAGACAATTAGAAAAACAAACATGTCGACCGATGAGGGTTTTCTTTCACAATTTTGACAATGGATTCGATTGAATTTCAGTTTTATGAAATACAACTAGGGTGTATGGGTAAGGGTGCATATGAAATTACAGAACGAGGGATGTTTCAACAATGCTTCTTCTTTTTTTGATCAGAGTATAAGATCTCAGTTAAGGTTGATATGGTTATCTTATTACATTAACAAAAGGTCCCTCCATGTCTCAGGATAATAGACAATTGATTTGTCCCTAACTCTTCCTGCCTCAGGGGTGTCTGGTTTAATTTACAATAAACAGTCATCCTTGTAGCCATGAGAGATTCCTAGATTGCACTAAATGTGGCCTGCCCTTTTGCCTCTTGTGTGTTTACCCCTCAGGCTGAGGTCAAATGAGAAGCTAACCTAATAGTGTGTTCCAGATAGGTTGAGGTCTGCCCTTCGCAGGACTGTGTCACAGCAGGTCAATACGTATCCTGCACTCAGGAAATGTCACAGTATTTGTCTTTAAAGGATTCATCACCTACATAATGCTTTTGCTAATCTATATAGACATGTTTTTTGAGGAGTTTTACTTGTTAGAGCAGTCCCATTCCCTTCCCCCCACTTTAAGAAGTGAAATGGCTAATCCTTCTCCAATATGCAGTCACACTCATGTTCTTCCTCACATCCCCCATTGTGATTTGTAACTTGTGGCTGAGTCAGGTGACCCCTTCAGTGAGTCACATTTCCTCCTTGTTGAAGAAGGAGAGCAAAGGGTCATCACGTTATTGCAACAGTCTGTAAGCTTACCAAGGCCAACAAACTCATTTTTTTATATTGTAGAGTGCTGGTGACAAGAAAGGTATAAACTATTGTGCAATGGGACAGTAATATATTATATGTCACACTGTCTTGTATAACTGATTTTATCACTTTGTCGTGAATGGCAGGCACACAATTGGAAAACGTTGTAAATGTTGTATGTGTATATGTCCATATATGTCCTTAAATTGCAGTTTTGAAAATTGATTTATCATACAGTCCATCATAATCAAACTACTGTGTTGTAGGTGTCTTTGGAGCTGAAGAATGCCACTGTCATATTTGACCACAGCCTACAGAGCCCAGAGTCTCTGTCAGAGGCAGTTGAGGACATGGGGTTTGAATCCAATCTGTCAGAGTCCAGCACAGCCAAACCAGTCCCTACTGATACCCAGCTGGTCCCCACCTCAGGCCTGACACCTGTTGCCCAACAGGAGGCCATGGTGAGGCTATCCCAGGTTCAGGGAGTACTGGATGTCAGGGAGAACCAGGCCCAGGGGGGTGTCTCTGTCACCTTTGTCTCTTCCCTGACCTCTGCACTGCAGCTGAGAGAAGTGGTGGCCAATATGGAGCCTCTGGAGATCGCCACACCCAGCAGCCCCATACAGAAGGGCTCAACCCAGGTCTCACCTCACAGCACAGGAGAAGGGGTGGCGCTGTTGAAGTTGTGCATTGAGGGGATGACCTGTCACTCCTGCACCACCACTATTGAAGGAAAGATTGGAAAACTTAAAGGCATCAAAAAGATCAAAGGTGCTGTACTTTTCCTGTTCTACAAGCTGGTAGTGAGACTGTTTTCCAGAGCTGGAAGTAAAATAACAATGTTGTATTAGTAACGCATTTGCTGCCCGATGTAGAACTGCACATAGCTTGAGAGTGTGATGTCATTGTGCAAGTGCAATTCTACATATCCATTAAGGATTTTATAAGCAGTTTTTAAGATGACTCCAAACTTTAATAGTAACGCTTAATGTGCTTTACTTTCATGCCAGCAATCATGTCGTAGGCAGTGGTTTCAAATGATGGATCTAATTTTGAAATGTGTTGATTGCAAACATCTACTGTACATAAATCATAGTATTTTCTTTTATCTCAGTCACAACAGGTTATTCCTACCTGACATGTTTCGACGGTAATACTTCCGTATTATTATTATTATTATTCTGTAAGTATTACCGTCGAAACATGTCAGGTAGGAATAACCTGTTGTGTCTGAGATAAAAGAAAATACTATGATTTAAGTAAAGTATAGACACTATGAACATTTTTGGATTATCTACTGTACATGTTCTTTAGTTTTCTTTTTACATGTCAGTCCCTGTTCTCCTCAACTTATATCCTGAGAAAGGCTTTCTTTTGAAGTCCTTGATGCTTCTTTTAACTTTCTTCTGTCTTCTTTACCCACAGTTGTTCTAGAGTCTCAGGAAGCTACAGTAGTATACCTACCTTACCTCATCACTATCCAAACCATCATCGACCAGATTGCTGTGGCCGGCTTCAAGGCTTTTGTCAAGTCCAAGCCCCGCCCCCTGCAGCTGTTCCCCAGAGAAATTGAATGTTTCATGGACTCTCATAAGTCAACAGTTTCTTCCCCACCAGAAACACCAGAAGAGACAGAAATCTTAATAGACTCAGTCCTTGCCACGCTCAGGGTGACAGGCATGCACTGCCGCTCCTGTGTCATCAATATCCAGGACAATATCTCCTTACTGCCTGGGGTGTCCTCTGTGGAGGTCTCCCTGGAGAAGGAGAAGGCCTTAATCTGCTATGACCCCTTGAAGATCACGGTGCCTCAGCTGCAGCAGGCTATTGAGGCCCTGCCACCGGGGAACTTCAAAACCCAATCTTGGGACTCTCCTGGTACTCCTACAGCCACGTCAGCCATGCTTGCTTTATCTCCACCCACAGTGGCAGCAACTCAATCCCAACTCAAAGCCCCGCAGCCTTGCTTCAGCCAGCCCCTAGCAGCTGAAGTTCACATTCACATTGAGGGGATGACCTGCAGCTCGTGTGTCCAGTCCATCGAGGGCATGATCTCCCAGAGGAAGGGGGTGAGGTCAGCACAGGTTTCTCTGGCTAATCACAGGGGGACATTTGAGTACGATCCCCTCCTGACCACACCAGAAGAGTTGAAGGAGGCCATAGAGGACATGGGCTTCGACGCCTTCCTGCCTGGTGAGAGGATGGATGGTTGATTTGGTTCTATAGTTCTACAGTGATTGGTTTAGTGGAGGGTGGGTAGGGTCAGAGGGGTAACAGGGCCAACCCGTGGTCAGTGTGCTTGGCTGCCAACAGGCAGGGGTGGGCACTCGTTAGGGTTTACTGGGGTAGTGCACCAGGACGAGTGCAGATAGGCAGTAGCTGTGTCCCAGGGCCCACAGGTGTCTTTTTAGAGGGCTCTGCCCTCTTCTCTGGGAGAGCCAGAGTGGCAATCACTGGTCGTGGCTGCTATCGCTGGCCACTGTGCTGAACCGCAACCTGTGGAGCGGCATGGTTCTTTCTAACAGAGGGCAAGAAGCTTTGTCTCTGCCGTCACAACACTTAATGCAATACAACCGTTGGGGTACTTTCAGTAATGTCAGGTAGATAATCCAGTTGCAGTTCTGCTTGTCAACTTGACTGTCTCCAGATTTTGGTTTCTTGGAATAACTATATTTTGCTGTCTGCAGAGACCAACTCCCTGGTGTTTGTGTCGGATCCCAGTCCCTCCTTGTCTCTGACTCCAGCACCTGTGAAGGAGAAAGAGCTGGACAGTGACCTAGAAAGAGAAACCCCACAGGGAGGCAAGGGGAGCACCCATTCTAAATGCTTCATCCAAATAGGAGGGATGACCTGTGCGTCCTGTGTGGCCAACATCGAGCGGAACCTCAAGAATGAACCTGGTTTGTCTTTTTTTCTGTTCTTATGACAATGATACAACTGTACCACATGAATCTCACCTGGAGCAGTATGGCATTACAAGGTTGGTTGTTTGCTTAAGATAAACATTAAATCCTTCATGTTGTGCAGGTATCTACTCTGTTCTAGTGGCACTAATGGCCAGTAAGGCAGAGGTGCGTTACAATCCTGATATTATGGACCCCCTGAAGATTGCTGAGTGTGTGAGAGAGCTGGGCTTCACCTCCTCAGTCATTGAGAACTATGAGGGGTCAGATGGGAATCTAGAACTAGTGGTAAGTGAACCTCAGTTGCATTGAAGTTATATTTGTGTTATATGAAGAGGACAACAATATACATTCAACACTATTATGTAGTTCTGCGATATCAAGGCCATAGATAAATACAGTGTATACAGTGCATGTAACTTTCCAGTAGACTGTGATTGATGAGAGATCCGTAGTCCTCTGCTTGATTCTCTCTCTACCTTCTTTCAGGTCAGGGGAATGACATGTGCCTCTTGTGTTCACAAAATCGAATCCAGCCTTATGAGAGAGAAGGGCATTATATATGCCTCTGTTGCCCTGGCAACCAACAAAGCCCACATTAAGTATGACTCGGAAATAATGGGGCCGCGAGATGTCATCAAGCTGATTGAGGTATTCATTCTTTGTTCCTGTCTTTTATTCATACATTTAATTTATTTATTATTCACTTCAACCATTCCTTCCTGCATGTTGAGCCCACTTGACATTTCCATAACATACCTAACCACAGGGACGCAAGACTAATAGTGTGACTGTTGTAGAATCTAGGGTTCGAAGCATCTCTGGTAAAGAGAGATCGCGCTGGCAGTCATCTGGACCACAGCAAGGAGATACGACAGTAAGTACCGTTTTGTTTTTGTGTCTGTGTCTCATGCTAATCACATGCAAAAATCACCAATCTATGCTTGGTTGTTTGGTTACCTATCTGAATCCTGCCCCCTGACCCCCAAGGTGGAGGAAGTCTTTCCTGGTGAGCTTGGTTTTCTGTGTGCCTGTGATGGGCATGATGATCTACATGATTATTGTAGACCACCAGATCAACATGTCGCACCACCACAACGCCACAGTTGAGGACCGCCAACACTACCACTCCACCATGTTCCTGGAGAGACAGCTGCTCCCAGGCCTCTCCATCATGAACCTCCTCTCTTTCCTCTTTTGTGTGCCTGTACAGGTAGATCACTCAACTGTACCCTCAATGAACATGATATGGCAATATGAACCGCATAGTTTGAGATTGTGAAAGAAGCATTTATTCACCTGGGGTATTGGTGGGGGGGGGTTGAAACCTGAATCTAAATGAAATGTGTGTGGTCCATTGAATACAAGCGTTTTTTGTCTTTCTGTTTCCTCAGTTTATTGGAGGCCGCTACTTCTACATTCAAGCCTATAAAGCAGTCAAACACCGGTCAGCCAATATGGATGTACTGATAGTCCTGGCCACCTCTATAGCATTCACCTACTCATTGGTCATTCTCATAGTGGCCATGGTGGAGAGGGCAAAGGTCAACCCCATCACCTTCTTTGACACACCGCCCATGCTCTTCGTCTTCATCTCCCTGGGACGCTGGCTGGAACAGATAGCCAAGGTTTGGCACATTATATGTGTAAGACAGGGTTCCCACTCCTCCTGGAAAACCTGGAAATTCAGAGACTAGATTTCCAGTCATGGAAAACCTGGAAAATTGACTAAAATGACCAAATGTCCTGGGGAAAAATCTATGTTGTCCTGGAAATGTTAAATTGTATTTTAGCCCCTCACTCAGATCGCCTATGTAAACCTAGGTGTGTATTTTGTTTGAAACTGTTAGTAGGACTATAGCAGCGCCGCCCAATTTGGGGCTCACGGGTCAAGTTTGAGAGCTTGTAAGTAAAGAAACAAAACAAAAACATATCCTGTTGGTTACATCTACCAACAAGAGGAGGCCAGATGACCTTATTGTACAGTTAGCAGTGATGTGTGTAGCAGTCACCTGTAATGAACCTGAGACACTTCATCATGAACCCTTCATCATTAAATAAATTGAATAAAACGGGTTAAAGGTGTCGATACTAGGCCTACCGGTAAATTATATGACCCTTTGTGAGCAAGTGCTGTCCTGGATTGTCAAGAAAAACTCCTGGAAATGTCCTGGAAAATTATTTCTCTAAAAGAGTGGGAACCCTGTAAGATTCAGGACCTAAATGCATTGTACCTGTACAGGCTATAATACTGGATATAGTCATAGCCAAATTGTTCTGTGTTCCTGCCCCTCCCATCCAGAGCAAGACTTCTGAGGCCCTGTCCAAGCTGATGTCACTACAAGCTACTGAGGCCACAGTGGTCATTCTGAACAGTGACATGTCTGTTCTCAGGTACTCCTTGTCCTCTATACTCCTTTTGTTCACGAGAACCTTTCGTTTATTGAGTTGGATTTAGATTTCAACAAATTAAATGTCTGCAGTTGACATGTCTGACATTGCATGGCAAGGGCTGTGAAGGACAGGTACTGCACAAACAAGCTACTTCTATGTAAAAAGCTTTTAAGAACACAGTTTGCTTTTAAGTGAAGGGAGGTAAATAAGTTCCCCAATTAAAGCTCTTCGTTGCATATGAGTAACCAATCAACTAATTTATTTGGACCTTCTTTTCACTGTTGATTCACATTGTATGTGTCCCAGTGAGGAGCAGGTGGATGTTGAGCTGGTGCAGAGGGGTGATGTGGTGAAGGTCGTACCTGGAGGAAAGTTCCCAGTAGATGGAAGGGTCATCGAGGGACACTCCATGGCCGACGAGTCTCTCATCACAGGTTGGTCACCATGAGTCGAGGGTCCTGTAGTGTTTGGCCATTATGTGATCTGTGGTCTCAAAACACCAGGACTTGCCTCAAAGTCCTTTTCCACTGTGCTGGTCTGTTGTAATTTTCTGACCAGCTGCTGGTGTGTATCCCCAGGTGAGGCCATGCCAGTGACTAAGAAACCTGGGAGCTCAGTGATTGCTGGGTCCATCAACCAGAATGGCTCTCTGCTCATCACTGCTACACATGTTGGTATGGACACCACTCTGTCTCAGATTGTCAAACTGGTTGAGGAGGCACAGACTTCAAAGGTGAGTTATGAGGTTGGAGATGGTCCTAATGTTAGTGCTACCTATTTCCGTACAGTATCACAGTAGTATGCTCAGGTAATTGATTTCTGCTTTTAGGCTCCCATCCAGCAGTATGCGGATAAGATCAGTGGCTACTTTGTTCCGTTCATCGTTGGCATCTCCCTCCTCACCCTGTTCGCCTGGATCCTCATTGGGTTTTTGGACTTCCCTTTAGTTGAGAAGTACTTCCCTGTGAGTTTTTCCAAGCTCCTTAATATATCATCCTATTTACTCCTTTATTACTGATCTAAAGCAATGGGTGAATGGTCTCCACAGTAATTATTGATCTATTACTACCACTGGTAATGCCTTTCATGACTAATTATGTTTCTAAGATAAAGGTACAAATAACTGACATGGAAGTTTAGCTAATAACGGTTTACTTCCTGCAGGGTTATGACAAGAGCATTTCCAAGGCAGAGGCAGTGATTCGCTTTGCCTTCCAGGCCTCCATAACAGTGTTATGCATTGCCTGCCCCTGTTCCCTTGGCTTGGCGACCCCAACAGCTGTCATGGTGGGCACAGGTGTGGGAGCCCAAAATGGCATCCTGATCAAGGGAGGGGAGCCACTCGAGATGGCTCATAAGGTGAGCGAGTGGGAGCTGTTGCACCTGGCACCCATGATATGTAGTCATCCATTTATGTAATTCGCCAACTGTCAAATTCATGTACACTGTTAAATGTGAGCTATCAAACACTTTACTTAGTTAGAATACCACGCTAGTCTTTTTTTCCATGTCTCTCTGTATATGCAGGTCCAGTCAGTAGTGTTTGATAAGACTGGGACCATTACATATGGTGCTCCCAAGGTCATCCAAGTCAAGATTGTTGTGGAAGGGAACAAGATGCCCCGCTCCCGACTGCTTGCCATCGTGGGAACAGCTGAGAACAACAGTGAACACCCACTGGGTGCAGCTATCACCAAATACTGCAAACAGGTTGGTCTCTACCTCAGTTTTAACTGCTCATGGACTCCTGGAAGTCCTATGACTCTGCTTTTGGAACCCCTGAGATAGGATAAGATTGGACTTATTGGCCCCCCATATGATCCTCCATATGATCTATATGTTATTGTGCATTGTGTTATTCAGTATCTGTTACCATCTGTATACAGGAGCTGGGCACAGAGTCTCTGGGAGCGTGCACAGACTTCCAGGCGGTGCCAGGATGTGGCATCCGATGCCAGGTCAGCAACACCGAGGCCCTGCTGAGGCAGGAGGACAGCGACAATGAGGACAACAACCAGCGCAATGGCATCCTGGTCCAGATCAGTGACTCCCGGATCTCCACTGGCTCCCATCCACTCATCATGGACCTACAGCCACCGAGTATGTAGTCCTGGGATATTGTATTCAGCAGATATGGCGCTTTCAATGACTCAAAAGTACATTTGGGATATGATCAATTTAAATGCATATGTAATATTAAAGAGTTGTGGGTGCCACACCCACCGCTATATTTCTCTGCTGTTATGAGTCTAACCGCTGTGATCTCTGTGTAGCCCTGGTCCAGGCGGCCTGCTATGTTGTTCTGATTGGGAATAGAGAGTGGATGAAGAGGAATGGCCTGCAGGTCAAACCTGATATAGATGAGGCCATGATAGAGCATGAGCGCAGGGGACGCACCGCCGTCCTGGTAGCTGTGGACAGTGAGTACTGCTTGAGATGAGAATTACTCCTCCATTTGTTTTAATCTCCTTTCTCCTATGATTTCTGATAATTCCTAGTTCCTTTCACTTTAGAAATATTTAGATAGAATGCATGCACACTCAACGTTAAATATTTTCATTTGTGCTTAGGCCTACTGTGTGCAATGATAGCCATAGCAGACACAGTGAAGCCGGAGGCCGAGTTAGCGGTCCGCACTTTGACCAACATGGGTCTGGAGGTTGTACTGATGACCGGGGACAACAGCAAGACTGCACGGGCCATTGCTGCTCAGGTATGGGACAGAGCATTGACATCAGAGATGGTTGTATTGACTGACAAAGTAAACATACTACTTTTCATTCAGCTTTGGACCAAGAGGATTGGAGATATAGAGGATTAGTAGGAGTGCATGTGTGATTGATTGAAGATGATTGGGCAGGTAAAGACTTTATATGAACCACAGAGATGGAAAGAGTTGATTCATGTCATGTGCACCTGTGTAGCTGTGTAATATTTTAGTTCAAACTGAGGGAGCTGATCTGAACTGATGATTGATCATCCATGCAGTGCATATCACCTACCAGTGTGCCTAAGTGTGATTTTTTTTCTTCAATCCCTTGCTTCAACCACCAAGTGGTGGTAATCCACCAACATTAGTACCCCAACCTCAACTGTAGGAAGAACAAGCACAGCATTGAGTAGAGCTGATGAGTGGGAAACAAGAGGCAGTTCTGGTTTCTTGCAGTTTCAAATTACCTGAATTATTAACCTCACCCACGTCAGTGATGAGCCATGTATACTTATCTGGGCAGCTGAATCTGAGTTTGGCCCCATCTAAATTCACAGTGGCCTAGAATCGCTAAAGTTTTGATCAACCATTTTGCAAACATGAATCACTATCCAGTGTATGTATACAGTACTGTGCAAAGGTCTTAGGCGCTCTAGATTTTAAAAAAAATATTTAGATGTTTTTACTTTTCTGTATTAGTGTTTTACATAAAAGTAAAAGCTCTATTATTAAAATTTAACCTTACCTGTCACTCTTTTCAAATTTTCATACATCTCACAGATGTGTGGTCACAACTTGTACCCTCATTTGACATGGATAATGACTAAAATAATTTAGATTGTTTTTAGTTAGGTAGCTATCTCTTGCAAAACTGAATGCACCGTGGACTGCCTATGAGTTGCTCCATGTCTGTCTCTCTGCCTCCCCCTCCAGGTCGGCATCAGGAAGGTGTTTGCTGAGGTGCTGCCCTCCCACAAGGTGGCCAAGGTCGAACAGCTGCAGCAGGCGGGGAAGCGAGTGGCCATGGTGGGTGACGGCGTCAACGACTCACCTGCTCTGGCCATGGCTGACGTGGGCATCGCTATAGGAACAGGCACAGATGTGGCCATAGAGGCAGCAGATGTGGTTTTGATCAGGGTGAGGATTGACTTCATTCATTCAACTTTATTCAACAGGTCAAACTGTTTGATAAGCTCCATATTTCTTTATTTGGTTTAAAACCCTAATCTTTTTTTTATTTTAGTATACCATTGAGTATAAAGGAATAGTGCTTCTCGATGGAAATAAGATTTTTTTTAATCCTTTCTCATCTACATCACTCACATTGTGGTTTTGTCTTTAGAACGACCTGCTGGATGTGGTGGGCAGTATCGACCTGTCCAAGAAGACTGTGAAGAGGATCAGGATTAACTTTGTCTTTGCACTGATCTATAACCTGATTGGCATTCCCATTGCTGCTGGTAGGTGACTGCAGAAGATCACAAGAGAAGATGTGTCTTTTTTTTATGGTATTATCACAACAAAATGAACATTGATACCCTTCAGTCAGGTTTCCTGCATTGAGCTGCTAATTATGATTTCCTGTCCTCAGGTGTGTTTCTTCCCATTGGTCTGGTGCTGCAGCCATGGATGGGCTCTGCTGCCATGGCTCTGTCTTCAGTCTCTGTCGTTTTGTCCTCTCTTCTACTCAAATGGTAACAAGCTATTTGAAGTTTTGTAAATGCTTTTTCTTAACAGGATGCTTTGGATATTTTTTTTTGAGTTATACATATTTCTGAAAAGATTGTTCCAATAGTGATACATATAATCTTTGTGTGTCTTTCTTTCTGTCTGTTTTCTCTGCCTTTCTGTGTAGTTACACTAAGCCCACTGCTGAGAAGTTGGAGGCCAAGTTTGGCAGCAACAGGCGGCAGGGCAGCCTGTCTGATGTCAGCGTCCACATTGGCATGGGTGAGCTGCGCCGGCCCTCCCCCAGACTCAGCCTGCTGGACCGCATTGTCAACTACAGCCGCGCATCAATCAACTCCCTGCGCTCCGACAAGCACTCCCTAAACAGCATGGCACTCAGCGAGCCTGACAAACACTCACTGCTGGTGGGGGAGCCGCTCTGCGAGGAGGAGTTCGTCTGAGGCAAGGCTACTTTAGGCCTGCTGGGGTCAGCAGAGGCTTTTGTATGGTAAACTAGACTTAATTCATCTATGGAAGGCTGGGCCAGGCTAAGATAAAAAGCTTACACTGTTAATGGCCCCTCCATGTACCGCAGGTGCCCCCAGGGCAGCACTGCTGACTTGGGAAAAGCCGTTATGTTCCTTTTCTCTGTAGCTCCTCCAACTGACTACATGCACTTCAAAGGATGCTGTTGGGTGATTCCTCTCTCTCACTACCAGAGTGTCTTATGTTATGCTCATTGTCCAGGGGCATGGAAGCATTTTGAGAGGCTTGATGCAGGTGTCCACATCCAGGAAGCAAAGAGTGATGTTCACCTATGCCCATGTGGTCATCTGCTGAGACCATGTTCAACATCTATCCAAAGACATTTTAATAATTGTGCCCCATGTAAGAGTGGACATTTTTAGTTAAATTTTACGATGCATATTTTTCCTTGAAAGGAAATTGTAATAACGCTTGTATATAATGATTATATTACAGAGTATTTATATTACCCTTATTTATCACTAGTTTCATTATATCTTATGTGGAAAATGAAGTAATGTTATTTAATCCAAATGCCGTTTCTCATTTTCAATTCCCAAAATGTATAATCAGCGACGCGAGACATAAAAAAACTCAAATCCAAGAACTGGTGAACTTGCTCCCGAACAAATTTGTTTTGTACAGAACGCTCATGGAGTAAGTGGTAAATGCCAATGTTACCCAAGTGCCAATTTTCATGCCACGTTGGCAAAGTCCAACACATTCCAAAGATGGCATTGTGTAGAGCAGGCTATCCCAGAAGACACTACTGCTCTGTGGACTGAATCTGAGGTTTCTCCTAGTAGTTTATAAGTTCTGGTGAGTGATGGGCCTCCACTCGTGGCAGCCGAGTTTGGATCCGTTCATCTGTTCTCCCCAACCTCCTGTTCCCTGTTGGTCATGTTAAGTAATCACATAGAAGCTGTAGTCTGTCAACGAATGTGAACGTTATTCACTGCGAGTGAAACAGTAGTTGTTACATTATGTAAAACTAATGTCATGGTTTGTGCTTTGATAACACGGAGTATTTGCTTGTTGCAAATATAAAGTTTGTGTTGTGATGCAGTGTTGTGAAAAGGCCAAATTGTAAATGCATTCATGTTTTCTTTGTCTTCACAAAAGGTAAAGCAGTGTTGCTTTTTCTGATTCCCCCCCCATGAGGTAACTTGCTGCTCATTCCTCTACTTCCATTTGGTTCACGCCATTGCACTTAGATTTAGCGGAACAAGAAACGTAACAGGGACAGTAGACAAAACTTGTAGCTGTGTTCTGGCGATCCAAACAAGAGTTACTGAGAAACAAACTTGTAGCTGTGTTCTGGCGATCCAAACAAGAGTTACTGAGAAACAAACTTGTAGCTGTGTTCTGGCGATCCAAACAAGAGTTACTGAGAAACAAACTTGTAGCTGTGTTTTGGCGATCCAAACAAGAGTAACAGAGAAACAAACTTGTCTGCACATTAATACGTTGCCTAAAAAAAATCAGATTGAACAAGTTGTGGAATGTCAATCATCTGACTGGATGACTGAAACTCTCCCTCTGTCCTGACTTCATCCCAACAGGTCAACTATTTGATAAGCTTCATATTTCTGCCCTATTGCATATTTTATTTTTGTTGGTTTAAAACCCTAATCTTTTTAAAATTTTACTATACCATTGAGTATATTGGAATAGTGCTTCAAGGTGGAAATAAGTTTTTTTTTAATCCTTTCTCACCACTCTTGTTCTTTAGTGGCTACAAATATTGGAAATGTACCCACTGACAGCCAGTTTAGCTGTTACCCTCCGTCAAGCCTCAAGCTCTCAAATGTTTCCAGTCAATGTTGTGGAATGTCAATCATCTGAGTTGAGACATTTTATTTTTTTTGCACTATTGTGATTTTTCCTCTAAAAACAATTGCAAAAATCAGTTTCTTGCGTACTTTGAATCCCATGGACCGTTGCTTTGTGAAACCAGGAGATAATCATTCATCTATCTATTCCTTCACAATGCAATCATACTGGATCATACTTTTTGTGTGTGCATATGCATTCACACGCTGAGTTTTTAGTGCATTAGATGCCAATGTGTTCTAACTTTGTAAAGACATGCGTGCGTGATGTGTGTGCACTGTGCAGATAAATCCATCCAGGCAACGCTTATGTTCATAGTTCTTCTAAACATTGTGCCTTGGAATAAACTGCTTTTATAATGTCACTTGGCTGTGTCCAATTGAAACCAGAAGATTGCACCACAGAGCCACCTGTTCCTCTTCAACAACCAGATACTCACACAGGATTTCATTTGACTTTATTTCATCCAGTTAGTCTAAACATTACACCACCCCAATGTACTGCAAAACAATTAAATACCGTTTCTCATAATATCTTTTAAAAAATCATTTAAAATAATGTAAACTGTAGATGACTTATTCCTCTTGAGTAGATTTTGTAGCGCTTTGGCTAGTGACATTTCAGTTGATTTGGTAGATAAAAGGCTTATGGAACATGTTATTTATTACGGAATTAGTTTTATTTAGTTTTGAGCAGGTTTGTCTGGAATTAGTTGAGTTAGATGCTGTTAAGAGGTTAATGGACCCTCGAAAATAAGCCTGATGGCAACCAAAAGGCTCCTCTTCAAATCAATCTCGTCCTAGTCCTTTACTTGTCAAGAATATACTTAAGAGCCATGTGGTTAAGAAAACGAGTAGATCTGACATGAGATTCTAAAATGTGCAGCATTTGAAATCTCACACATTGTGCTTTTATGATCTATATTCTAATACACAATAGTATTGAAGAATTGTGTGAGAATCACAACTGTAATTGTAAATGCTACATTCAGTTACCAATAACACTAGAATAACAAACTTCAGTCCGGCTACTATAGGGAACAGCTCCAGTTGTGTGGGATCTCTGAAGACACATGACGATTTAAAATAAAGTTACTTATACAGCAATATATGTAAATCGATACTGTATATCTTTATACTTTAAACATTAAACACCTTACAAAAATCACAGAGTGATGAGCAAAAGATGTAATGCAATGTAATCAAATCAAAGTTCACAAGCATTTTTACATATTTGTACTTAAAATTTAAATCTGTGCATTAATAGGGCTAAATATTTTAGCACTGGCCTTGAAAATACTGAAGTGATTTTAAAAGTTTCAAAAACTGCATTTGTCAAAGATTTGTGAATCATTGCTTGTGATTTTTGTGGCTTGTAGTCTACCTTTTCATTCTCATCCCTGATTTTAAAACTCGTCTTGCCACTTATGTCATTGTAGTCACTCATATGAGGTCAGCCTAGTTCAAGTTCTCACAATAAAATCCCAATGGATGTGGCACCCAAAGGCCATCGTTTCTATACACCAACAGTACAACACACGCCCAGTGTTTGCTCCAACTCTTCCTCTCTGTCTAAACATTTAAAACTGGCATTATTGTCTGAATGCTTAATACTGCAGGACAGGTAAAAACAGTGTAATGACATTAAACTGGCAAGGCTCCTTTATTATGCACCTGGTTCATCAGCTCCAGTCATAAGCAATGTAACTAACGTGCTGACATAACTGTATGTACTTACATATGTCTCACTGTAACAGTGAAACATGTAAGGAAAAAGCTAGTTGAGGCTGATCCAAGCTTTTAGCTGGTAGCTGCCACATAGCTCAAATTCAGCAGGCTAAGATCAAAGCAAGTGATGATGTCATCAGTAGTTCAGCTCACTGTTCACAAAAACTGGGTTGCATTCATGATCATAAGTTTTGCTCCTGAGTCCTGAGCCTCAACTTAACAAAAACTGGATTTGGACATGTGGATCCTAATATCAGCCTTGTTTTGAAAGGAATTATTATCTCAATAGCATTATTTGGCATCTTTTTCTATTATATAGCTAGTCCCCACTGAGTTGATCTATAATTGCCACAAGCTCCCATTGTATATAAAAATGTACTATAATACCATGAAAACCTATGCTATGATGAGTTCCTTTGTGCTATAATACTACACCCTCTTGTCATCCTCCTACATGCTGCATAAAGGTACTGAGGAAGGTTGTCACATATAAAAACAAAGGACCAGACAACAGTCTGTGGTACTGACTCCCAATAAGGCGATGAGTTGTTGATTTTTGAACAAGAATTCGTCTGTGATCACAAGTAGTGGATTAGCTGTTGAGAGTCTGATACATGGAGATGTTGTTTTGATGGGGATTAGCAAAGTGAAAGCCAGAGTGACTGAAAAAATATGATCAATAACAATATTGTCTGCAGCTGTTCAACTCTCCTGAATGTAGCCTTGATGTGACTAAATATACAAAGGTTATTTGACTTTAAAACATAGAAGCCCATGGCCATGAGGAGTGGTCTGTTCATGCGTGTTTGGCAAGCAGAATAAAAAGTATGCTAAACATTTAATACGATATCAGATAGCACCGTGTTGGCCTACCAGTGGTTGTCACATCACAACATCACATTTTATAGGGAGGATCCCTGGATAATTCTTCTCAGATTAATGATCAGTAGTCATTTGGCAAAAATAAAACTCATTGACTATTAAATGAATGTCATTCTTTGAAATAGCACTATTATGAGTAAGAGGTTGTAATCGTTGAGAGGTCTCACAAAATAAGAGTGGAGATTTGGCAAATGCATGACTTGCAGAGTAGACATCTTTGAGAAATCAATACTAAATTCTGATTACTTTAGTAATACCACAGGTCAGGAACAAAACCAATCTATCGGGCACCCGACGGGATGCATGGCCTGATGGTTTTGGGTGACAAGACGGTGGCGTGGCTTCTGGAGGTGTGCCCTGAAATATAGCCCGGGTGAACCCTCACCCAGGCCCGGGGTGGTAAAAGGATAGCCCCCTCTGCCACGAGCCTGGGGGAGAGGAAGACACCTACCCAAACCACGAAGGGACAAAACGCCGGCCAGTTTGTTCCCAGCAGAACACAACATTAGGTTGGAGTATGAAAATGATTTGGCAACAACATATGATCAAAGAGTCACCAACTTAAAAACAATACTGCACGGGAACAAAAATAATGTCCACACAAACACTCTTATACAGGCCACTGTAACCGTTGTGATGAATATCATTTTCACCAGGCCGGAATGAGAAAATCTTTTCTACCAATGAAAATAAATCAACAATCACCTTGACAAAAGCAAACATCTCATTACAAAGAGACTGAGGGAGGGAATCCTGGGATATCTGTCTGAACAGCAGAAATGAGGAGAAGCAAACTTAACTTTGGCACATTGAATGAGGAGGGCTGGCAGAGAGGCGAGGGTTGAGCCTACAGCTATGTATGGCAGTGTTTAGATGAGGGGGCCGGACACTCATAGCCCTTTGTTGAAGTAGACCCTCTCCACTCCCGGGTGGGTGGCCCGGATCTTCTCCTGCAACTCCGGCTCCAATCGGCTTACTGACATGGAGCTGGATCAGAGTATGGAGAGGTGGGAGGAGAACGGGAGAAATGCAGTGGGTGGTGGGTAAAACATACAAGCATCGAGTAACAATCCAGGCAGAAGACAATCTGCAAACTAGGCATGTATCCAGTTAGACAGAGGCAGGAATGTAGTACTGCGCTTTAGAGACTCACTGGGAGATTAACATGGTTCTAAGTTAATAATTCCTCACTGTCAAGATCATATCTTGAACTTTCCACTCACCTCTTTTGGGGGAACAATGCACAGCACAGTGGAGTGGCAAACACCAGGCTGGAAAACAACCACACACAACAATGAAACACCTGTTGGGAGCTTTGCCTTACACACATCCCTCAGTACTGTACGATGGGTCCAGTCGTTGGGCGTGTTCATAAATCGGCGGGCCAAAGGTCAAAAGCTACACTGCCAACAAACTGGGCCGATTGTAAATTCAGTGTACTGACAAAGTCCCTTTTATCTCAGTGTTTCCCCTTTTGGTGCAATGAAAGTGCACTCTGGGAGCTTTGGCCAAGAGGGATACGCCGGATATTCAAATGTTAATAATGGTAGAAAAATGATCTGTAGTTTGTTAGTATGCTAGCTGCTCAACCTCAACTCACTTTATTCTTCTGTAACTTGATTTATCACTTGTTTTTGTTAGCATGCTGTATAATGAAGAGCTCCTAAAGCAACATATCAGCATTTACAAGAAAGTCATGTTTTCACTTCCAAACAATTGTAATTCTGTCAAATTGATACAAATATACAGATTATTTGATTTTCATACTGTGCACATCATCAGAAATGAGATGGTCACTTTTAAAAGAATTGCAAACGGTGGCTTATCAGTGGACCATCTTTGACCGCTCACCAGAATCCCACCAGGCCGACTTGAATAGGTGCACTCATCCATGGGAACTTCTGAAAAGACCAGGCAGAAAAAACCACAGTGAGGGACACAAAAGCAGTAGTGAATTCCAGAGGTGGAGTGGCCTCGTGTCCTCAGCTCTATTCATTCATCTGATGTGTGATTACTAAAAGGAACCGAGTGGTACAAACAGTACGGGGCACTTTGGGTTCCCACCACTTTGTTTAAACCATTTGGTTATTTTGAATCAGTGAGGAGGAAGAAACAGTTCAGGACGTAACTGTAGAAAATGTAAATCTCCGTATTGTTTTCTCCGTGGATGCAAGACGTTCAGAAATATACTTACTTTCAGAAAGGCCTTCTTTTCCAAATGGTTCATTAAAAATGGGGGGATAGCTGAAACACAACATCAAAACATCAACGCATACATTAAAAGTGGTGATCGATTAGATGAACCAGCTGCCAAACTGGGCTGATCGTACAGGTTTTTCGTACCCATTCCTGGAGAAGCCATGAGGATTCTTGAGACCACAACCTGAGAGATCGCCTGTTGGGCGGCTTTCGTTGACTCTCCTAACCTGTTGTCATTCTCATCTGTTATGGGAATGCCGTGTTTCAGTTCTCTGAAGAAACGGGGAAAGACTCAACTCAGAAACGTCCAACTGACCTTTCATCGTTTCCAACAACGAGGCCGGTAAGTGTTGCAAGCGAGAAAAACAACGCCAGCATGTACGTGGCTGAGTCCTTACCTTTGTCTCATCAGTGGGATGTTGATACAGTTAGCAGCAGCTACAGCAGCAAATGGAACAAATCGCCCAATCAGAGGTGAGACATGCTATAGCAGGAGAAAACATAAAAACAAGGGCTAATAAGTGAAACAGAACCTATTCATCATATACTGATAGCACAATGTCTTTCCTCGTGCATCCAGTACGTTATATGTAAGATATTGTACATTCTTTGGAAATATTCCAGTATAAATTAGTATGTATAACACACGATGAAAGCAGGCAGGACAACCACTCTATGCCGATGATGCTATAGATAATGTGAGACAATGTATAAAGAGACTAACTTGTGGTTGATGTCAATACATTAATGGGATCTACAATGGGGTTACATGGACTGATACCTTTGTTAGTGCATTTAGTCCTAGAGCGGTGGCAACTGCCCCTGTTGTGGCAGACACATAAGCTGTGCCAAGCTGACTGCAAACAAAAAAGTCATCAGTCACATAAGCTCTCTGCACAAAATAACAGTTTAACTAGGGTTAATATGTGCTGGTGTCAGTTCCAAAACATCAGTCCGCTTACCCGACTGTGATCGGGGCGTCCCCACTCCTGTTGGTGTAATTGACTATTGCGTTGAAGGACTGATTGATCCACTGCCATAACACTACTGCTGGAGTCGACCTGCCGATAGAAGATAGAGGATAGAAGTGCACTTACTACGGGGACGGGGAGGAAGTGAGATTACACAGAAAAAAATATTTGATTTTATAAGCTTTACTGTACAATAACAGAATGATTATGATTCTCGCCACACAGCAAAGGGATCTGTGATATTCTTATTACTGCGGTATTTTTATGTACCGTATTTCTTACCCGGTTTATTCTACGTTGTACTAGCATTACATTTGTCACAACTAGGGTCGAGAGTGAGTATTTCACTATGTTCCTCATATATTCTGTGCATACGATGAAGACACTTAAAACTCGAAACACAGAAATGAGCACATTTCGATCATTTCACCCTTTGCACGGATTTAAGAAGAGAAGTTCTCACTTGTAGAACGTCATCATGCATCCGGTGATCGTCATGTTCATGGGGACCTGTGCTGACATGCGGCCTATCAGGATCATCTTCTCCCCGGTGTCCGGGTGGAACGCTGAGTCGAAAATATATTTGGCTCTCCACAGTTCATCCTCTGTCAGTCCTGGGGAGACTATGCCCTGTCTGGGAAACAATGAAGGTAACAATTTACAGCAGTGGTCTCAAACTGCCGTTTAATGTTTATATCTAATGTTAAATAAAAACAAAAGTTTTCCCCATTTTGACCCCCCCCCCTCCAGTCCTTTTAGAGTAATAGCTTGATTTTCTAGCAAAAGCGTTACACAACGAAAACATAAAGTTTGCTGCTTCAAGGGAGAGGAGCGGGAAAGACCAGTCGCTCAACTTTACTGAGAGTCTGAAACAGAGGGAGGGACAATGAGGGACGAGGGACATCCATTCAGAGTAAATTCAGATTGTGTGTGTGTGTGTGTGTGGTCGGCAGCTTTGTACTTCTGATCTTAAATGTGTTCTAGTTAAACGTGTTTGGTGCAGATCCCTGTGACTACTTTAAATGATGATATAATAGTGTGTCAGCATCTGCCGTGGGTCTTTCTAGACAGATGTTGGCTGCTATGCACTTCTATTATATTGAATGTGTTGTCTAGTGCTTTGTGCATAACATCACCTCTGTGTGATTAGCATTATTATTAACATTGTTTGCAGCTGGCTCCTGGTGAATTTCATGCTGCTTTGTAGTAACACAATACAAACGGGCTCTCTGGCCATGTAGAGAACTGACCTCGTGCCTCTAGCCTGGCTCACCTGTAGTCACTGATGATTTTGTGTGCATTCGCTAGTTGTTCGTTGGTTAGGAGGATGTTCCTGGGGTCTGTGACAGTGAAGAAGTGTTTAGCCCGGCCCATAAATGTGCTCTGGTCCCACCGAGGCTCCTTGATGTTTATTGAGGTGGATAGCTCTGCGGCCATGTTTATCTGAGGAAAAGGAAAATGGAATAATATTTGTCAGGTTTCTTTTTCTCTCTCAGTGCACAATATTTGTATGGTTATTCAGTAACTTACTTCTGAAGAACTGAAGCAGTGATGGTTATCTGAACTTGCACAAGACAGGCCTATAGGTCCCCAGTACTAGAGCTCAAACTCTGCATTACTTATCTATATGGAAAGGTCAATGATGGCCGAATAGAGATAAGGATGTGCCTTGATAGTTGTCAACTGAAAAACTCTAGATCAAAAAGGAAATGTTGGAAGCCCCTTCAGTGCAAAGGATGAAAGTTTATTAATTGCTTAATAGGCGCAAGATAATAAGGTGCATGTAGTACAGAAGCCTGTCACTGTGCCCCTTAAGCACCTTATTATCTTGTGCCTACTATGCAATCGATAAACCTTGACCCTTTGCACTGAAGCAGCTTGCAACATTTTCTTTGTTTGCCACAGGACCTTTCGGAAGCCGCAATCTCCCACTGTTCTCTAGTGAAAACCTCTCCCAAAACCGCATTTTTTTATGTTGTTCCTGAGAACACCCAAGCTTAGTTCACAGGGCCCTGCTATCACAATGTCATTCACACACACACACACACACACACACACACACACACATACACACACACATACACACACATACACACACACACACACCAAAGAAGTTATAGCCCTTAACTATTATTCTGTTACAGTCAGAAGTCATTGAAGGACTCAAAATGTTCCTTTCTTGATTGCCACTGTGCTGAATCAGCATAATGTTGCTATGGTGATGGCTGACCTGCCACAAGGGCTCTGAAGCGCTAAATTGCAATGCTCTATTATGGGTACACACCAACCCCCAAACTGTGGCTGAAAAGCAGCTCTTTAAAAGCGACAGTGCCTTCATGTAGCCTGTGTGTATGTTGGGATGACGGAGAACCACCCCTGAATAAAGGATTCGTGAACTGTATTAAACATAATAGAAATGGCAATGAGGGTGTAGTGAACAGATCACAGTGGGCTTATACAATATCACTGAGTATTTCATGGAAAGGTGATTGTGTAAGGACATTTCATAATCTGCAACACACACAAAGGGAAACGTAGGGCCATGCAACCCAGTCTGATCTGGTTTTTAACCATTTGTTCCATGTTCCAAATGAACATCTGGGGGGGGGACAGCAGTGGGAAAACAGCCAGAGGCCTCACACTGAGGGAAAGTCACTGTTGTAGTCAAGATGCAGGATGATGAAACTCCCCCCTGAAATTGCACCAAAGATGGCTGCTGGATTGACAATAACCCAGAGATACCCACTTGTACAACTCGGCGGCTGGAGAGCGCAGGAGGCGGCGCATGTCTCTTTAAACTGAATTAAAGACCATCATGGGGTTCTCACAAGACGGCAACACAGCAGCACCCCCCCCCCCTCCTCCAACCCCCATCCGAGACACAATCACCGGCTCTATTTGCGTGTTGAACTTTCCCACAACATCAATCCAACACACAAGCTTTTGCTACAACTGCTACATTATGAAGGTGACATTAGAGGGATGAACTTTGGATCTCTGCTGCTCTTGCCCTGCTCTCAGCCAATCAAAAGGCGGCCTGCGTGGCTACACATTAACCTGCAATTCATTACAACTATCTACCTCGGCGTATGTATGTATCGCACGTTTCTGGATGCACTGCACTCGATTTTGCCAGATATTTCCAAACGATCACTGTAGTCGGATAGCCGATGTGTGTGACTGCCTGTGAAGAAGCTGCTCCATGCTGTCAGACAGGATCTGGCTGGTTCTTCAACCCCCCGACGAGTCCAATTGAGCCAAATCCCTCTGAAGCTGGAGACGCGTCGGGGATTCAGTGGCCGGGCGACGCGCTTAACCCAAAGTGTTTTCGGGTTTTTCTTCTTTAAATGGCCTATTACGCGCAGCATCTGTCCGGCCCCGGCGGTTCCAGCTGCGCCCCCCCAAATTCAACTAGTATCATCCTGCCACATCCACACACATCCAGCTGGCAGACGCGTCTCCTGCAGCCAAACACATCTGATCTGAGGACAGTCACCAACCAAAAGTGCACGCTAGACTGTATATTTAGATATGCATACTATCTATCTCTATTTAAAACAGGTTACTTACTGCACTGTGAGCTCCAGCAGAGCTGTGTCCCTGAAATGATCCAGCGAGCTAATTTCACATGCAGCAGCAGCGTCAGCAGTCAATACGCAAACAGTGACACTCCCCCCCCCCCAGTGGAAGGAATCTCTGCCACATTAAAGGTCCTCCTGGAAAAGGATGGAGATGGTTTTTAATTGGTAATATATTGAACACATTTACTTCTATGGGGTTGTAAAATAAAGCAATGCCGGGATGAGTGAGATAAATATAGGAATATAGCAGTAAATACAGGTGAAGTTGGAGCTTATAGTGGGGGGGCTTTTATTTTCACATCCTTTACTGCTTTGACAGTCTTTACTCTTCAGGCAGTAAATGATTAATAATTAATAACAAAACTTTGCGGGGTTTTTCACTTTTCTCCACGCCGACATTAATGGATGAATTCATATTCAGATGATTATTCATAGATATTATTTTTGCTGTAATATAGTAATAGATATATACCTGTATAGATATTATTCTTAGATATTATACTTGCTGTAATATAGTAATAGATATATACCTGTATAGATATTATTCTTAGATATTATACTTGCTGTAATATAGTAATAGATATATACCTGTAT
>CABFOS010139135.1:0-10713 GCA_900660315.1 Diretmoides pauciradiatus | reverse complement strand
GAAACCATACGTCCCGTTGTCTCCATTCAACCGTCCGACCTCGTGTAATAGATGTAATAGATGTAATAAATGGTTCATCTACCCAGAAGGACTTTTTTAAAATCTCAGTGATATATAAGTTTTAGAAGTGAGCCGGCTGCTCGCTACCGCCCCCCTCTGTTTATTCTGGTGGAAGGTGACTGTAGGAATAACAGTTATACAAGATTTAAGTGGCTGTGTCTAGGGACTTAGGGAAGTAGTGAGTGATTTCAGACACAGCCAGTGTATTTATGTATAACCTCCACCCAAAGAGGATGGAGGGTGTAGTCCGGACCGAGAGGGGATGGTTTCTGTAGCGTCCGTTCATTCGTTGGTTCGTTCCGTGTACAAGATTACGCAAAAACTACTAATAAACCGATTTACTGTACATGAAACCTGGTGGAAGGGTGTAGTATCTGTCAATGACGACCCCATGACATTTTGGAGATGATCCGAAGCACAGGGTGCCACATACACAGGAAGTGAGGTTTAGTTGCTTAACTCATCATCCCTTAGACATTCTACTTAATATGCATGCTCCCTAAGAGCCAATGGGCACAATTTAACATGGCCGCCACCCAAGGTCAATGCAACGCCATGTAAACAGGAAGTGAGGTCTAATGGGCGCTATGTAAACATGAAGTGAGGTCTAACGGGCGCTATGTAAACATGAAGTGAGGTCTAACGGGCGCCATGTAAACAGGAAGTGAGGTCTACCGGGCGCCATGTAAACAGGAAGTGAGGTCTAATGGGTGCCATGTAAACAGGAAGTGAGGTCTAATGGGTGCCATGTAAACAGGAAGTGAGATCTAACGGGCGCTATGTAAACAGGAAGTGAGGTCTAACGGGCGCCATGTAAACAGGAAGTGAGGTCTAACGGGCGCCATGTAAACAGGAAGTGAGGTCTAACGGGCGCCATGTAAACAGGAAGTGAGGTCTAACGGGCGCCATGTAAACAGGAAGTGAGGTCTAACGGGCGCCATGTAAACAGGAAGTGCAGTCTTATTGCTTAATGCGTCATCCCTTTGGCGTTCTACTAAATATGCATTCCCTATTTGCACATTGTGAATGTGCTAATAGAGAATGCTGCCAAAATGATGTACTCATAGTAGATCAACCATTCACTTTACAATTATATGATATGCAATGGGATTTGTAAAGCACTTGGCTGATCCCCTGTTGGCTTTAGAAGATGCTTTTGTACAGTGATTAAGAATAAATAACATTAAATCCTGAACCAGGAGTTCCATTGTGTGTGCATTCTTACTGTAGATTCTTGTAGCAGATTGAAAGTGTTGAAAACATTTGTCAGCTTAATTTGTTTTCGGAACCTTTTACGGTGATAAGAGAGAATGAAATGTTCATTTCACTGATATCTAATTACTCACCTAATATTGTGAGAAATAAAAATATTGGTAACACTTTAGATTAGGGAACACATATTCACCATTAACTAGTGGCTTATTAGTGTGCATATTAGTAGCATATTGGCTCTTTATTAGTCATTGTAAAGCACTTATTAATGCCTTATTCTGCATGACCATATTCTACAACTACTAGGCCATTAACTAAGAGTTTTCCCTCAATAACCTCCTAATTACTGATTATTGATAGTAAGTAAGAAAGTTGTTGCACATGAATTACGATCTTAATATGTTTTGCTCAGTATGCACCTTAATACCACAAGAATAATCATTCTCCCTTAATAACACTTAATAAATATGGTATATTCTTATATAACAAACATAAAACTACAAGTGTTAATAGTGTCCAAATAACTCTAAATTAAGTATTTCTTACTCAGAATATGTTCCCCGCTCTAAAGTGAGGTCTAGTAGTTGTAGAATATGGTCATGCAGAATAAGGCATTAATAAGTGCTTTACAATGACTAATAAAGAGCCAATATGCTACTAATATGCACGCTAATAAGCCACTAGTTAATGGTGAATATGTGTTCCCTAATCGAAAGTTTTACCATAATATTATCTGCACAAAGGTTATGTAAAGTCTAATTAACAGTCTAATTGCTTTGTGTTACATTTATAGACCTACAAATCAACAGATTATATATAGAATATATATAGTTTTAGAGTTTCAGGTTTATAATTAAACACTTTATGTATTGGTCAAATCCTATCAATTCTTCTATCAAGAGTGAGACGTCGTGGAGCTTCTTTAGTTTGTTTGGATTGGATGCTTGATGTGCAACCTGCTTTAAGGTTGCACATGCACTGGGCAAAAGAAGCATGCAGTTGGGACGGATGTCTATGATGAGCAAGTCAACAAATGATACAGAAATGAGTGCAGTAAAGTATTTTATAGTAGTCATGCAGGCTCATTATTTCCTTTAAAGCTAACAGCGGTATAGAGAAAGACGTTTCATAGAGCCAGATGAAGCTATCTCTTCCCCTTAATGAGATGGTAATCATCACCCTTCTGTCCAGGCCTGGCAGTAAAGAGCAGCACAGATCAAGTGAGCTGAGATAAACACAGTCTAAGATGCAAGAGGATCATTATATTTATGACTAAGGCCCAGGATTCCAGTATGCTGCAATTCATAAACATTACAAAACCTCCCATAAAATCAGAAACCAGAGAAGTAGGAATAATGATCTATGATGTCGTCATGATTTACTGTCACAAGAGAGAAGGTGTTCATATCCCCAAAACAAAAAACCTTCTGCACTCTTGTTTCTGGCAATAAGAGACAGCGAAAGTTCAGTAACACAAACGCAACTGTACTGCAAACTGCAAACTAAAGCACATTGCACATCCATGCTACATGAATACATAGAATTGTGTGTGTACTGTATGTGTGTGGGCATGTGTGTATATGCTTTTTAAACTCTTAAATTCCCTTAAACCATGTTGTACTTCTGTAAAATGTAAATCTTATATGCCATAATTTAATTAGTAGATTAAACTAAAGCATTTAAAGTGTGTGTGTGTGTGTTTCTGCATTTGTGATTGCCTCGCATCCCCAGCAGCATTTCAGCACGGTGTTTTGATCACACATAAAGCACAGCTCCATCCTTTGTTGAATATTTCATCCCCTTTTCTCTTGCTTGCTCCTCTGTTCACTGCGAGAAATTATAGACTACAAAGAACCGAGAAGAGAAAACAGAAAGTGAAAGAAAGCAGTTAAAACTATAGAGAAAACAGAAACGTCCCCTTCAGAGGTGTCAGAAAACATGAACTCGCTGTCTCACACTGCCAGATGTTTTCATGCATGCAAATGTGAATGATCTGAAACTAAAGAATCTAGATTTTGGGTTTGGCACAGTTGCTGCAGCGTTTTGTACTAGTTGATGATCGTGGGAGAGTGACTTTTGACTAAAGAGAGCAGTATAAACAGAAGCATGTGAAAAAACCGGCAACAATCCTCTTTTGTTTGCAGCTGTAAAAACACGACTGAAAAGCATCAGAACAGATCAGAACATTTCTGGTGGGCTTTATATCACCAAACAGTCAATGAATGTCATAAATGTGATAATGGACTTATTAAAAAGTTTCCATAAAGGACCAAACATAAATAACTGGTAAGGTGAGACCAATCCGTGAAGGGGAGGAGGAGAGTTCGCAGACTAATTATTTACTCACTCGCTGTGCTTTTAGTTTCATGGTGCTTGACTGTTAACACTAATGGATGGACATTTTCACTGCTTCTGATTAATGGAGAGGCAGTTTGTTGGAGTGATTAGGAAATTGCATCCTGAAAGGCCTCAGTAACACTACATGGTCGCACTCCATTAATGCAGTTATTACGTGGGGTTTGGAACAGCATTTTCACTCAAATATTTTAAAAAGTAGTCAAACTTGGTGGAAATGTATTATTAAAACCCAACAGCAGATTTGAGTTTCACATACAATCTGCCTTTTAAAGTTTTAGATGAAAGTTAAAGGCAGGGTAGGTCATTTTACGGAAGCTCTGAGAGGTCAGTGAGATGTTGTTGTTTTTAAGCAATTTTTTTCGAAGTGTTTGTTTTTGTAATACTCATTTCGGCCACAAGACTGCACTAACACCCCATGTTCTACAGTCTATCTAAAAGCATTCATTCTTCCAGGTGGGACTGTAGAACATGGGGTGTTGGTGCACTCTTGTGGCCGAAATGAGTATTACAACAACAAACACTTAGAAAAAAATCGCTTAAAATAAATTCTCACTTGCCTCTCAGGGCTTCCGTATAATTTTGTTCAGATACACTTTGTGTTATATTTGATGAATTTTTCTGGTCATCCCGATAGTGATCAATAATCTAAGACATCTGACACTAAAATGAAAAAAATCCAATGTCTCTAGCAGCCGTAGGACTAACTACGTCCAAGTGTGCGCGCGCTTGTGTGTGTGTGTGTGTGTGCACGTGTTAATAACTTGTATTGAAAAATTGAAAATCCAGTCATGAAAGACTTTTTAAATTTATTTTGATCTATGTTTTAATCTCTATAACATCAGTCATTCAAACGAACATGACATCTAGAGGTACCAATTCAAAACAGCAAATTTGTTCAAAGGTTCATCTTCTGTGTGATTGAAAAACATTAAATTGTTGCTTAAAATGGATGATAGGGTGTGTTCATATCACATATATCTCCCACAGTAGTCAATAGATACACCGAGCTGGTCAACCGTTACCTTACATGAGAATATCATTTGTGAACTGTCACCATTAAACATAAGATCAGTCTCATACTGTCACCGTGAGAATTACTTTCCCAATCTTTGCATAGAAAAACATGATAGATTTTGAGATACTGTATGCCAGTGTTGTAAAGTGCAGAAAGAGACAGAGTAAGGCAGAGAGTACAACACATCTATTGCTCTTCATTACGGAGCCTATAGCGAGAAAGGGAGGGGGAAAAGTAAGTGGGAGCAACAGGAGAGAGAGATAGATGAGTCAGGGGAAGAGAGAGAGTGGGGGATGATGGGATAGAACCCAGCAGATAAGGGAGATGAGGTAAAAAGAGAAGGAAATCACATAATGCTTCAGAAAATAATTATTTTCCACTTGTCGGTAGGACAGAGATATGATCCGATGACATCATCCCAAAATCTCGATCCATACGATGCTCACACAGAGCTCCATGTGCCTTTGACCACAAAATCCAGAGAGTTGCATCTCCATTGCTAATGTAACGGCATTTATAACGCATGAGTCTGACCGGGTCAAACCAAACACCTCCCTGAGTCTCCAAAGATCGAAGCTGATCGTTAGTTTACTACTCATTTTAAAAGTCTTTGCAAAACAAACAATCAAATGAATACATCAATATCTGAAGCATCTTCTCCTCGCATGAACCTCACGTTGATTGTCAGTCTCCTTAGCTTATGTCCATCATTACTTGGCCCAGTTATATTCCTTTATCTTCACGCCCTATGTCTCCTCTCTGGATGACACTGACGAACATCCGTTAGTTGCTGACTCATGGCAGAGGAAGATCCCTCTTTCCTTTTCTCCATCCTCCTCCACATTCTTTGTTTTGGCCTCTGTCACTATCCCTCTTCCACCTCTTCCTCCTCCTCTCCATCCAAGAGTCTCTTCCCCTCCTTACCTCTTGCCATTTGCTCCGTGTCCTGCTCCTCTGCGTCTGAGCCCCCAGACTCCCCCGTTTCCTCAGACAAAGAGTACATGTTTCTAGAAACCCCCCCTGTGCCAGATGTTGCTTCCTCTCCACTCCGGTGGCGTCTCTGGAACAGGCCAAAGTCACTGATGTCTTTGGGGAAGTTTCTCTTCTGGCTTGACTTTTCGCTGGAGCTCTCACCAGAGGCCAGGGCCACGAGGCCATTAGCCAGCCCATTGAAGGCTTCTGGTGGCCTGGGTGAAGCTGTGGCACCACCCTGCTTGAGGATGGATGCGGTGATCTTGAATAGATTGAGTTTGCTTTTCACTTGGTCGCTAGGAGGAGAGGGGGGAACTTTGAGCGAGGAGTTGGGCTCTCCTGAGCTCCCACTGGCCTTTGCCCCCTGCAGAGAGGGCTTACCTGTCTTCACCAAACCCATCACCTCGTAACGGAAACTGGAGATATCTTGCTTCAGCTCCTGAGAGATCAAAGGGAAAAAGTGACACTGTTACTTTTTTCCATTTCGCTATTAGTCTTCACTATTGGCATCCTTGGAGCTTTATCTAGGGTTTGAGTCAATTCAACTTCAATTCAGTCAAGTGCATATTGAAAGTAAAATTAATTTAATAATGACAGAGCACATTACTACTAACAAAAAACATACCACTCACTGCTATTTAACAGGACAAGTCTCTATTTAGTTACATATAAGTCATTTTAAAACATGTATACTCTGAAGACATGACCTTTCCCCGGGCTCAGCTCATCACAGGAGCCACAGCTGCTGCCAATCCCCACCTGATCAGCACCAGCAGCTGTCCCCTCTCACCTCACCCCCAGGATGCTTTAAAAGGGCTGCACAGTCCAGAGGAAACCACCAAACTAATGCTCGATATCGTTCTTCCCCAGGCGACCAGAGACAACGGCCACCTCCCAAGTTCCCCTTCTCCTCTCGGGTTAAATAAATCACCCTGAAAAGGGCTTTTGTGCACCAAACGTTACTGTGTCTGTCTATGCTCACTATCTATTTATATGTATTCTATGTTGCATATAAATAAATCTTCGTGTTGATGATTTATTTGGAAGAAACTTTTTAGACTTTTTTTCATCTTTGGCATTGAATAAAAAAATCATATCCTTGATCTCTCAAAACAGAACGAACCTTGAAATTCTCTTCCGTCAGGCCCTCCTCTGTCTTGGCGTCTCTGATCATGGCAGCAACATAGCGTTTCACTAAGTTTCTCAATACCTCCTACAACAACAAGCAGAAACGCACAAGGAGATCATCCTTATTAATAGCCTCTTCTAATGATAGATAAAAACACCTTCAACATAAGAATTACTGTCTATCAGCCAGGAAGAAGATGACACATCAATTGATAACACACACAAAAGAAAGTGCATTGCAAGCAGCATCTCACAGATAAAACAAAACAATATCTCCCTGCATATGTTGGGAAATATGAACATCCAACTGAGTATAACTGGCCGGTCTATTATGAGAAACAGCACATGCATTCTATTGAAAGCCTAAAATTCAAAGTGAAGGAAGGCAATCAAAGAGCATATGTGATCCAACACACACACACACACACACACACAGGCGCGCACACACACAGAGGAGAGTGATTGCCTCAGCTTCCTTTGAAAGCGACTGCATTCACCTGATACTGATGATTTATCCGTAGGTTCTCTGCTGCACGTCTCTGCAGAGACATGAGAGTTCAAGTCAGAGGCCAGACAAGAGAAAAGAAATGAGAGAGAAAAAGAAAAACGTTTTCATATGTTTTTTGCATCACTTCTCACAGCATGACATATTTGTATTAAAGGTTGCTCGCTGTGAGTGTCACCCGCATAGGGCCCATTACAGTGTAAGAACCAATGATTTAGAAAAACAAGATATGAAACTGTTGGATCATGAAAAACAGTTTTGTTCCAAAAACAGCTTTTTACCATTCGAAAATTCTACAGGAAAGGATAAAGGATCCTAAAGGAAATTCTAAAGGATTGATGAAGTTAAAGCAAATCATGGTGCTTTTTAAAGAATAATAAGCAATTCCTGTCTTTGGTTGACAACTCGGCAACACAGACCTGAATGCTTCATATTTTAGACGTATTGAATGGTGAAAATGGACCATCTTTTGAACAGTAGAACTTTTATAAAGTTGAAAGCGTTTTGACACCTCACTTACTCCAAGTGTTCCAAAGGTTTCAGGGCGCTTGGAGCGTGTCCTTTTGCACACCTGCCTCTTAATCCAGCACATGAGGTACCAGGCTGATTTGGGGCTGGGGATAATGTTGAACGGGGACGGCAGAGTGCCCCCCTCTTCAAAGTAACTCATCCACAGCTTAGTCCTGGCAAACTTCCACTCAATGTCTGCATGGTCCTGAAATCATGATTGGAGAGTGTGTTTGAAAACCACCACCAACCTAAACATTCCCATGACCATTTGAATATATCTCCTTTATTACGTACACACACGCTGTCATCAAGCTAACACGTTCTCTATGTTGTGTCTGTTAGATCTGTGCTTACAGCGATGTGCTGGTAGGAGTTGTTCATCATGGCTATGAGCATGTTGAGGAGCACCACCAATGAGATGATGTTATAGGTGCCGAACATGGTGGCACCAACAAACTCAGTAAACTGGTGGTCCGCATCCACGTTGGTCACATACAGGCTGATCAGACCAAAGATCGACCAGAAGAGAGACTGCAGCGTCTCAAACAACCTGCAATGGGAGAGATAAATACTGTATTCCAACCTAATTACATAGCTACGCAAAATGTATGTCACACACATACACACAGACACACCCCCTGCTCCCTTTCTCAGCCTCTCACGCACACACAATTTCTCACATTCACACACATGAACAAACAAGCTCAAATTCATGTAAACTCACGTGGAAAAAGCGTTATTCTGCTCGACACAGCGGATGCCCTTGCATTTGCCCGTGTCATCTGAGGTCTCGTAGTAGAAGTATAGCTGGTTCAGCCCATTAGCAAAGGCCAGCAGGACCTGGAGAGAGAAGTGTGTGTGTGTGTGTGTGTTACACAGTAAAAAGATGAATGAATGGATACAAGTGAGTGTGACCATACGTGCATATGTGTGTGTTCATGTTCATGCTCATGTGCAACAATTTCTGTGTTTACCAGACAATAGATGAAGAGGAACTTTAGGATGTCCAGCAGCATTCTTCCAAGAGAGATCTGCAGTGGCCCCAGGTGCGAGTTGGCTGTGAACAACGAGATGAGACGCAGAGAACTGAAGATGTTAGCGATGGCAAACACCGCCTCCGCAACCAACGTAGGGTGCCACATCTCCCATTGGTTCCTGGGTTTAGAGCCACTGTACTGGACATGACAAAGATGAAAGGTGAGAAACAGATGGGAAGTGAGACATTTGGTGGTTTGTACAGTATGTGTCTTTAAATTGGAGGCCTAAACAAAAAGTGTGTTTTGAATCTGAGTTTAGCAGAACATGACTGATGGCCAACCGGTGTGATTACATTGGTGTATTATCTTGAGAGATGCTGCAGGCCACAGAGTTTTAGTTACCTTGGTGTAGGCTACAATCTTGAGCGAAATGGTGGCCAGGTAAAGAGAGTTCATGACAAAGTCCATCAGGTTCCACCAGTCATGGATGTAGTCTTGGAAACCACCATCCCACATTTGCTTGATCTCTGTCCAGATGAATCCTAAATATAGAGAGATTGTCTGAGTCATAAAATCCAGGCATTTGATCTAGTCTCTGTACTGCTGATTTCATCTTTTTGTTTTGGTCTCTGCTGTAAAAGGGGCAAATAAAACCCTCACTTATCCCCTGTTCCCATCACCTCCACCACAAACACTCGTTTACACTTTCACGTACCTAACACCCAGGGCAGAATCATCCACTCCACGGTGGTCGGTGCTGGGCCCTGCCTGTCTGGCTCCGTGGTGACAATGTGCTGGGAGGCAAGCAGCAGCAGGAATAGAAAGGTCAAGTAGGAGGCGGTGTGGCAGATGAACTTGATGAAGGGCTTGCGGATGAAGAGGCCGTAGCGGCTCTTGGGGGCGATGAGGTAGCAGAGGGCAAAGACGGGGAAGAGGAGGCCAATGAAGACACAGGTCAGGAACTTTCCTGCCCAGTGGCGGCGCCTCCAGCCAGGGAATTCATCGTACCACCGGGACGCCAAAAGCTGCTGGCAGTTCGGCTGAGCTACAAACTTAAAAAGAGAAGAGTCAAAGAGTTGTGGTTGTATTATGTTTGATGTCCACAGATGAAAACTAAATCATGTACTGTGCCCATAAAAGAATATCTTGCATTCTCAAACTATTCATCCAATCTGCTGGGTAACAACATCCTTATGCTGCTTTAACCCTTCTGTTGTCCTCGAGTCAAGGAAGGAAGGGAGGAAGGAAAGGAGGAAGGGAGGAAGAAGGAAGGAAAGGAGGGAGGGAGGAAAGGAAGGAAGGATGGAGGAAAGAAGGTGGGAGGGGGGAGGAAAAGACGGAGGAGAGGGAGGGAGGGAGGAAAGAAGGAAGGGAATAAGGAAAAGAGGAAGGGATGAAAGAAGGACAGAGGAAAGAAGGAAGGAAAGGAAGGATGGATGGAGGGAGGAAGGAAGGAAGGAAGGAGGGAGGGAGGGAGAAAGGAAAAGAGGAAAGGAAAAAAGGACAGAGGAAAGAAGGAAGGGAGGAAGGTAGGGGGGAGGAAAGGAGGGAGGGAGGAAGGACAGGCGGAAGGAAGGGAGGAAAGAAGAAACAGTCAAAATAAACTGTGTATGAACTCTGTATGCTGCTGCCCAAACTCGGCATCTACTGCCCGCCCAGCCGTCCTGGTAGCGGGATCCCTCGCTTAGTCGTCCCTCCCAAGGTTTCTTCCACTTTGTTTTGTGGGAGTTTTTCCTGGTCTAAGGTTGGGGGGTGTTTGTCAAACTTTGGGCATTGTGAAGCCCTTTGAGACTGTAATGGTGATTAAGGGCTATACAAATAAAATTTGATTGATTGATTGATTGATAGATCATTTTGACCGGGGAGGACGACACGAAGGTTAAAAAGTCAACGTCCTACTTTATTCCAAACGGCAGATCAGAGTCATTTCGTGTCTATTCACAATAACAGGATTGGTTAAAAAGTTTTGAATTGTA
>CABFOS010139051.1:0-10040 GCA_900660315.1 Diretmoides pauciradiatus | reverse complement strand
CCTGTACGGCAAACACATCTTTCTTATCAACAAAAGCTTTAAGTGCAGTTGTTTGTTTTTCTTTAGAGAAAATATACCGTCCAGTTTGTTTAATACTGTCGCGATAGCGGATTCAATAGACTGTTCCATATCAGCGGCAGCAATCAATCAAGGCATTGTCTGTCAGTCATATCAAATCCGCCCCATATTAAGTAGACGGTTGTGATTCGGCCCGGCCGTTTTCAGGACGGGTGGAAATCTGTTTTGAATGGAGGGGGACCAGACCAATCTACCAGAGCAAATAAAACATGAGTTCGCAGATTTGTCTGGTTCTCAGGCTAGATAACCCTAAGACTGAAAGTCTCATGCTCTACTGACTGAGTTGTCTGGGCTGGATATTCATACATTTCTGATGTTTAATGTTGTTTATGTTGCGTGCGTGGTGTGTGAGTTAGGATGAAGTCGAGGTGCAGCAGCCAGATGAAAGCAACCCTTATGAGGAAGTGTACAAGGACTCAAGTACTTTCCTTAAGGTCAGGAAACTTTCTTTCTCTTTCATACACACTTTCTCTCTTTCTACCTTTTCTCTCACACTCTTATCTCTCTGACTTTATTTCCATTCAACTGCCAAGTCAATTATATTTATTATTTATTGTAATAAATAGAAAACAAATTATGTGTGTAACCATCAGCTCAGCTCAAGCAAATAAACAGGCATCCTGAAGGTGGAAACTGAAGGAGTTTGAAACTCCTTTTGCTGACTGGTGGAAAGAAGTGACCGTTGACTTCACGTGTGTCGGAGGAGGTGTGTGGGACCTCTTAGGCAGGGGGAATTGGCTGTATAAATTGGGAGTAAAATGGAAAATTTAGAAATAAAATTTAAAAAAAGAAAGAAACAACTTTAAATATTTTTTTGTGATATTGATGAAATTGTATTGGAATCATAATTTGTATAAAAATGCTTGGATGGAAACCCAGCTATCACATCCATTTTCTCTGTCACCATTTAAATCTTTCTCTTTTACCTCCTACTCCTTGTCTTTCTTTACCCGTTTCACATTCTTTGTTGCTGATCTCATGCCTAGTGTTACATTGTTGTTGTTGTTTTTTATTCAGGGCACCCAGAGTCTGAACCCCCACAATGACTACTGCCAGCACTTTGTAGATACAGGACACAGACCACAAAACTTCATCAGAGATGTTGGTGAGTGAGAGTGTGTGTGTGTGTGGGTGGGGGTGGGGGGCTTGTGTGGTTCTAACCTCCATGTTTTATATGGTTTAGGTTTGGCTGACCGATTTGAGGAATATCCTAAACTGAGGGAGCTGATCAGACTGAAGGATGAACTCATCTCCACCACCAACACCCCTCCCATGTATGTTAACAGATGACATAATGCTTAAGTAGCCAAGATCTCTCCATATCAGTTCAAATCAACAAGAAGAATAAATATTTGGCTAACGTTTGTCCAGAGGAAGTAACTGGAATTGAGATGCCATTGGACTTTAGGTATCAGCTGTGTTGAGGAGAGGTGGCTCTATTTAAGATGTGTGTGGGTGCGTGTAGGTACCTCCAGGCTGACCCAGAGCACTTTGACCTGCGGGATCTGAAGTGCAAGTTTGACGTGATTCTGCTTGAGCCTCCACTAGAGGAGTACTACAGAGAATCAGGCATCAGCCACACCGAACGTTTCTGGACCTGGGACGATGTATGTAATGCATACTTGGCATGTTTGTTGTCCGTAGCATGTATGCTTTTATGTCAATATATAAGTGTAAGGAAGAATGAAATGAATGAATGGTGTATCAAGTTTTGTGCTAATGGCATCATGTTCATTCACTCTCCCCCCCCTCTGCTCACTCTAACTGTAGATCATGAAGCTGGAGATTGAGGAGATATCAGCTCTACGTTCTTTTGTTTTTCTTTGGTGTGGCTCTGGAGAAGGCCTGGACCTGGGAAGAATGGTAACACGGCCCCCCACTCATTTAAAAGCACACAAACATACAGGCATAGTTCACAAATCTAGTTGAAATAGTTTACTGGCTTCATCAGGGTATGTAAGCTGTGGGCTACCTGTTATTTTTCCTATTTACCCTCCTGCGCTTTCCTACATTCAGAATTTCACTGGCAGTGTGTCTCAGACAACATAGTGTTGTTATTCTGTATAATAGTTCAATTAAAGATGCACCGATACGTGACTTAAGGTGTATCAAATTTGTTGAACCCCATACTGTGGCTTGGCACAGCTGGCATTTTGCAGTTTTATTATCCTCGTTAATCTTGTAGAATCGCCACATCAATTTTCCTCCTGCCAAAATGTTTTATTTTGCGCAACACCCATAACATTAAAGTATCAGTATCGGAACAGATTAATCTGCCGATCTGAGTACAACTACTGAAGAGGAAGAAAAGAAAGAGATCTCTTGTGGAATATGTCCTGGTCAGGAGGATCTCCGGAGAAGAGTTGAGAATCATAACACTGGAGAAGGCTACAAAAGCATTTCCAAAGACTTATGAGTTGAGACTTATAATGCTGGAAAAGGCATTTCCAAAGATTTGGGCCTTCAGTCTACAGACAGATTCTAGAGTTGGAGAAAATTCAGTGCCATTGCAGTCCAGTCCAGTAAAGATCACAGCAAAGATCACACTACATAATGGTCAAGAGGGAGACGAAGAACCCCAAGATAACAGCTGAGGATCTGGTGGCATCTCTTGAACTTCTGTGTCCACAATAAGAAAAACACTAAACAAGAGTGGTGTTCATATGAGGATGCCAAGGAGGAAACCACTGCTCTGCACAAAAAAACTTTTCTCCCCATTTTAAGTTTGCCAATGAACCTGGGTCTGTCCACAGAAACAAAAAGTTTTTGGTAAAAGGGCACAACGCTATGTTAGAAAAAACACTGCATACCAACAGCAAAACCTAATCCCAACCGTGAAGCATGGTGAAGGGAGCATCATGGTTTGCAGCTCTCAGGGCCTGGACGGCCTGCAATCATTGGGCCTCATTCACGAAACGCGTGTAAGATCAGATTTGATTGTAAAGTGCTTGTATGAACATAGTCTGAGTCATCAATTTGTTTGTATCTGTATTAGTTCATTGGTATGATCAAAACTTTCTCACATGTTTGGAAACATGCGGGAACGCACTTACCCTCATTAACAGCAAAATCTTTCAGTGGCCTTGTAGGAAAAAAAAGACCTAATAGGCTGTAATTGTGTATTTGCCGAGTTGTCCTTATTCATAATGATCACATGGACTCAACACCTGACGTAAACAATTACATAGTCTCACCATCTGTTGAAGATGGAGCCTGGATTTGATCTGTGTCTGACTCCAGTGCTGACTGAACACCCGACAGTGAGGTCTCTCCTATTATGGAATGGATCCTCTGAACCTTGTTGGGTAGCGACACAGTGCCCTGCCATCTTCCTGTAGCTAATATGCGCCTACTACTTATAGTTTTTTCCATACTTCTCATTATACTTTTTTTGCAATCTAATTTTATGATGAACCATTTATTTTTTCTGCAGCATTGACAACATTAATAATTTCTTGCCATGCTTTACTTATAACAGTTCTTGCGACTCCGCTGCTTCTGAAAACTCCTGTTTTTTTTCTCATGCACACGTGTGCAACATTTCCATTTCGGACTATGCGAAGTTCCTCTTTCCCCCTCTTTTGGCCATGGTTTATTTGCAGACAACCCTTCAGTCTTCATGCCTTTTATGGTGCACATCCAGTTTACAAATGTTTGTCATCTGGCATTTGTTATGATAAACCTGTTCTACGCACAAGGTTTCCCGCATGTTTCATGAAAGAACAATAAATTCCAGATTATCAGAAAATTCTGCAGGAGAATATCGGGTAAGAATATCTGGTCTGATTTGAAGCTTATCAGAGGTTGAGTCATGCATGCATGACAATGACTCCAAGCAAAAGAAAATCTACATGGAAAGTCTTAAACAGAGTCCTGACATTAACCCTATTGAAATGTTGTGGTATGACCTGAAGCAGATAATTCAAGTTCATGCATGACATGCTGTACCAAAAACATCAATGAAACGAAAGTTATCTAAGGAGGAATGGTTGTGCAGGTTGGGCAGGTCTGATCAGCTACTGGGGAATGTTTGAAGTTATTTCCGCTAAAGGAGGTTCCACCAGTTACCAAATCTCATGGTTCACATACTTTTTTTCCAATCAATGTTAACATTTTAACAATGTTCAATAGACATCTCAAAATATAAATTTTGTTTATTTGTTAAATCACATTTATCTATTTTTAGGACTTATGATGAGATTTAAGGTAAGCGACCCCCCACCCCCCCTACCTAAGCTGGGGGAATCAGGGAATAAGACCTAGTCTTGTTTTGGTTTTTGAACCCCACTGTATGTAGTGCTCAAGCATACGGAGAGTTCCTTGGATCCCATGGCTTGGTTTGTGCTGTGACATGCACTGTGAGCTGTGGGACCTTTTTCTAGAGAGGTGTGTGCCTTTCCAAGTCATGTCCAATCAATTAAATTTGCCACCGGTGGACTACAAACACATTCTAGAGACATCTCAAGAATGATCAAATAAAACTGCATGCATCTGAACTCAATTTGGAGTGTCATATCAAAGGGTCTGAATACTTATGTAAATAAGATATTTCAGTTTTTTTATTTTGTGTGTTTCTGTGTTTTTGCTTTGTCATCTATATAGGACAACAAAGTGAAGAAAAAATAAGGGGGACTGAATACTCTTTCGAAACCACTGTAACTGTTTACATTGTCTTACAATGCAATGGCTTGTTGTGAATGTTGAATGTGACGGTTTAACAAAGGTGTCCATCAGAATGAATAATGCCTGTCGACCATTTGTTCACTGTAAGTCCATTCATCATACGTAATTTAAAAACAACATTCTTTTACCAAATGATGTTGCTCTGTACGCAAACCTCTTTAGTATTGTAATAGTGTTTTACATCTGCAACAGCCTAATTGAGGTAGATAAAAGGAAATATCCTGTATGGGGCCATTTTGTGTGTTAGAAGCCCTAACATGTGTTTAATGCAAAAAATAATCAAAACATAACTTGTGGCATACGCCATTTTGGTATGAAGAACAGTAGCTTGTGTAGTTGACACCAACCATTACTGATATCAAATCAGAAAAAACGCAACTGATATTGATATGGAATTCACTGATCAGTGCCCACCTGAAATTTGAATATTAATTTAGACCACACACTGAATGGTTGACAATGACAAAATTACCTCATGCACCTAATTACACCCATTTCAGTGTCTGAGGAAGTGGGGCTTTAGACGATGTGAGGATATCTGTTGGATCAAGACCAATAAGAACAACCCTGGCAAGACCAAGGCACTGGACCCAAAAGCAGTATTCCAGAGGACCAAGGTACCACGCACGCACACACATACACCTTTAAAAATGTGATGGGTTACGCACACACCTTTTAAAAATGTGATGGGTTATGCATGGTTAAAATTGTGCTCTGTAATGTAAGCGAATATTCCAGCTGAGTAACATAATCTGATTATTTTTAATTACACCATCACATGGGGGCGGCAATAGCTCAGGCGGTAGAGCAGTCGTCTGGAAATCGGAAGGTTCCCGGTTCGAGGTTCCTCCGGGTAGCGTGTCGAAGTGTCCTTGAGCAAGACACTGATCCCCTTACTGCTCCCGACGAGCAGGTTGGCGCCTTGCATGGCTGCCGCCGCCGTCGGTGTATGAATGTGAGAGTGAATGGGTAAAATGTGAAGTGTATCAATTGTAAAAGCGCTTTGAGTCTCTAGAAGACTAGAAAAGCGCTATATAAATACAGTCCATTTATTTACCATTTACACTAATTTCGTCGTCGTATACTATTGTACACCTAAATATGTGATTCTGGTGCTTTCAAGTACTTATTTGGGGAAAATAATATTAAAAATGATATATATATATGACTTCAGCACGTGATGAAGCAATACGTTTGTACGTATGTTTTTGCTGAACATGACTACAATAATTTATGCCTCTCTCTGTTCTCATTCTTTCATCTACAAATCCCCTTCCTACCAGGAACACTGTCTGATGGGAATTAAAGGAACAGTGCGTAGGAGTACTGATGGGGATTTCATCCATGCCAATGTGGACATTGACCTAATCATCACCGAGGAGCCAGAGATGGGAAATGTGGAGAAGCCTGTAGAGATCTTCCACATCATCGAGCACTTCTGTTTGGGCCGCAGGAGGCTGCACCTGTTTGGACGAGACTCCACCATCAGACCAGGTGAGATGAATGAACAAGAGGAATATAATAGTAGAGATCAAAGCGAGATCAAAAACTTGGCGATTGTGCAAAATATTAGGACCGCCTACTCTTTCCAATGGTGTTCATGCAATTAATTTTTATTTCTTGCCATCACATTCATCCCATGTGTAGTGATGACTGCGTATTGAATTCTTATTTTGAAAGTGCTTTTTGTTGTTTATTTGCTTCATTTCTTCATATCCACGTCCCTCCTGATCTTTCTAAATACCATTTCTCTCACTTTTTGGTTTTCATCTCGTTCCAGGCTGGCTGACAGTGGGGCCCACTCTGACAAACAGTAACTTCAACGCAGAGGCCTACGCTTCCCATTTTACCATTCCCAGCTCCCACCTATCTGGCTGCACCGAGGAAATAGAGAGGCTGCGGCCCAAATCTCCAACTGCCAAGCTGAAGTCGGACCGCGGCGGCGGAGCGCCCAGGGGGGGGCGAGGTGGGCCAAATGCCGGGAGGGGCGGAGACAGGGGCCGCGAGAGGAACAGACCAAATTTCCGTGGGGACAGAGGAGGGTTCAGGGGTAGGGGAGGGCCTCATAGGGGCTTCCCACCTCGCTAGAACCAAGCGCTCATATCGACCATAGACTGATGTTAGGAATGCCCGTCTATATAGTCTGAACTAACAGCAAACTAGGAGTTATTGCGTATGATTTATCTGTGTGAATATTTTTATGGACATAGTTTGGCAGATTACATACGTCTGAGTATACACATTATTTCATTTCATTCATATCAGTTGTATGTGTTTAAACTACGGCTTTCAGCTTTAACTCTTGTGATTCATTTGTAAACCTTAAAGGTGCTGTGTCCGCCGGTTTATTTATGGCAAAATTGTAAAAATCTTTGTATATCTGGAAAGTATTCGACAGTAATCAGTAACATAAGATATTTGACACATCAATGACGTAATTTGAGCGTCTGTGTGAGCAGGGGCCAAAAACAGGACAACTAATCCAATGTGAGCCCTTCACCTTTGATTGGACGACCCATCTGTTTAAAATTGTTGTCTCTGCAGTGCATGTTGTGGGGGCGTGGTTTCGGGGGCCATCTCTGATTGGGGAGGGGTCGTTGCTTAGACCGTTGGTGCATTCAATTTTTTTTCACCTTTAATGCGCTAAAAATAAAATGATGCAAATGAATCACATTTCCCCTTTGAACCCAACCTACTCCGATAATTCTAGATGCAACTCGCAAGTACCGGTAAGTGTGCAAAAGCGTCCAGACAGATTTTTGAAAGTTGTATGTGGATATTGCAGTGATCAATGGCCTTTCTTCTCTTTCTCCTATTTTTATTTTTTGACGAAGAAATAAACAAAGCATCTGAACTCTTTGTTACTGTGTTTTAACAAGGCCTTGTAGGCCTTCCCCTAACTTGGTGTTATATGAATTACATTTTTGTTATGCTTTGTCTTCAATGTAGGTATGTGATGTAGGTATGTGTAATTTGAGCATGTTTGGTATACCCAACGGTCCAATCCAGCATAGTTGTGATATATGGAGGTAGTTTTCTGACAAGGGCTTGTGTTCATCACGTCTCTAGGTCAGTGAAGACCAACCTTCTCATACAGGACGCAGTGATGAGTGGCGTAACTATCACCATTAATATATCTGAGAAAGTCTAAGGGCTTAAGAGTGGAAGCAGCAGCTTGCCTATAAATTATATCATCATGATCAAAGAATGACAGGAAAACCACTTCAATGTTTGTCTTTCTCCTGATAATTGGAAGGCTTGCTGTTTTTTTTGACAGAACAACAAAAAGAGCAGTGCAATGTTTCTTTTTGTTAAAAGGTCTTTATTATTTGGCTAGTTCATAGATAGAACAGATAAAAACCAACATGTTTTTGACCTTGACCATGACCTTCATCAGGGCAAACATGACACTGAGCACAATCAGACAGATTACAAATGAGTTTCAAGCTCAGAGGGCGGGTATTTTGATATATTGTGGTATATTTGATATCAAAATTCCCAATTTTGATATCAAAATTCGGAAACTTGATATCAAAATTGGGAAACTTGATATCAAAATTCCCAATTTTGATATCAAAATTCAAAATCTTGATATCAAAATTCAAAAAACCTTGATATCAATTGTTTTGATTAAATGTTAAAATGGCTTTCCATAGACTTGTGGATTTTGTATACAGGGTAGCCTACCCCCCCCCCCCCTTGTTCTAGTTTGGACATTGGTTGCTATTGTTATTGCTGTTATTGATGTGTCATCTTTTGTTTATACTTAACTATGTTTATACTCTACTCTTTCTTTGATACTGTTGTTTTTTCTGTTTCTTTTGAGATGTTTGTTTGTTACTGATTTGGGTGCTGATAATCCCACTTGTCAGTCCAGGCTGTTTAGCTACACTATGTAGGCTTTTACCTTGGCAGCTAATTGAATAATTGCGGCCCCGCCCTCTGAGCTTGAAACTCCTTTGTAATCTGTCTGATTGTGCTTAGTGTCATGTTTGCCCTGATGAAGGCCAGGTCACAGCCGAAAGATGTTGGTTTTTATCTGTTCTGTCTATGAACTAGCCAAATAATAAAGGCTTTTTAACTTTTTGCTACCAGAAGAGCTGCCTTGGTAACCTTTTTTTCTTCTAAGCGAATAGAATATCATTCAAGACTAATGTAACAGCAGATATTGTGCTATGCTTAGCTCTGAAGACCTTGAGAGGAATGATTTGAGTTGATTATTCACCAATGATTTCAGGATTTTTGCTAGACAAGACAGTTTGCAGATCGATCAACAATTATTGAAATCACCTCTTCCTCCTCCTTGAACTGTCACCTTACCGTGGTGGAGGAGTTTCAGTGCCCTAATGACCCTAGGAGCTATGCTGTCGGGGGCTTTTTGCCCCTGGTAGGGCCTCCCAAGGCAGATTGGTTCTAGGCGAAGGGCCAGACGAAGAACAATTCACAAGACCCTGATGACAAGTAATCCGCTTTTTGCGGATGGCGTGGTCCTCTTAGCTTCATCAGACAACGGCCTCCAGCTCTTGCTGGGACAGTTCGCATCCGAGTGTGAAGCGGCTGGGATGAGGATCAGCACCTCCAAGTCTGAGGCCATGGTTCTCAGCCGGAAAAGGGTGGAGTGCTCTCTCCGGGTCGGGGAGGAGGTCCTGCCTCAGGTGGAGGAGTCCAAGTATCTCGGGATCTTGTTCACGAGTGAGGGTAGAATGGAGCGTGAGATCGACAGGCGGATCGGGGTGGCATCTGCAGTGATGCGGCCACTCAACCGGTCCGTTGTGGTGAAGAGGGAGCTGAGCCAGAAGGCGAAGCTCTCGATTTACTGGTCGATCTACGTTCCAACCCTCACCTATGGTCATGAGCTTTGGGTAGTGACCGAAAGAACAAGATCGCGAATACAAGCGGCCGAAATGAGTTTCCTTCCGCAGGGTGGCCGGGCTCAGCCTTAGAGATAGGGTGAGGAGCTCGGACATCCGGGAAGGACTCAGAGTAGAACCGCTGCTCCTCCACGTTGAGAGGAGCCAGCTGAGGTGGTTTGGGCATCTGGTTAGGATGCCTCCCGGACGCGTCCCTGGGGAGGTGTTTCGGGCATGTCCAACCGGGAGGAGACCTCGGGGTCGACCCAGGACACGCTGGAGGGATTACATCTCTCGGCTGGCCTGGGAACGCCTCGGGATTCCCCCGGAAGAGCTGGTGGAAGTGGCGGGGGAAAGGGCTTCCTGGGCTTCCCTGCTGAAGATGCTGCCCCCGCGACCCGGACCCGATAAGGGACTAAGGAAGCACTG
>CABFOS010138977.1:0-11478 GCA_900660315.1 Diretmoides pauciradiatus | reverse complement strand
GGATAGAAAAGGACAAGAAGGCAGGGGGGAGGAGGGAAAAGAGAGAGAGAGACAAGCAGAGGGGGATATAGTAAGGCTTAGGGGAGAGGTGGGAGAGGGAGGTTCCTAATATGAGCTCCAAAGAGTTTCCCTGCAGTATACACCTGCCCTTATCAACATCATACCTGTGTGATTATAATATTGTTTCATTTTCTAATTTTTCATTATATACTTTTTTATAGATAGATTTTTTTATAGATAGATTTTTTTATAGATAGATTTTTTTGATATTATATATTTTTATTTTTATTGCCATTCATTTTATTTTATTTACTGTTTTAATGCATTTAATTTCATTATTGTTGCTGTTAGTCAGGTGATGTAATGCTGTATAAAAGGTGATTAAACTATCACCACACAAATATATTCGCAAAATAGTGTAAATTTAGGTTTTGTGTTCTTAAAAATACCTTATTTTAGTGGTTTGTACTTCTAACTATAATTTAGTAGTAAATTATAGTAGTAGAAGTCAGGGGTCCAAAGGTAATGAAGGGTGTCACGAAGCTGTCATCAACTTTGTTAACATTATTAAAGCTGCAGTTTGGCCTCATGTTGAAACACTTTCACTCTACTACTACTACTATCTACTACTACTACTACTACTACTGCTGCTACTACTACTACTACTACTACTGCTGCTGCTGCTGCTGCTGCTTGTTCTGATTCACTGGATTGGGAGAAAAGTAGAATCTGTGATGCCAGAGCTGATGAATCAAAAATATATTGGGAGAATGTGTAAAGCAGTGTTTCTCAACTGGTGGGTCGCGATCCAAAAGTGGGTCGCAGACTCGTTCTGAATACTGGTGGGTCGCGATCCAAAAGTGGGTCGCAGACTCGTTCTGAATGGATCGTGGAGTGAGTGGTCAAAAAAAAAACTTTTTTTTAATGCAAAAGCACCCAGACTTTGAAACTCTTATCAGGAGTTCCCAATTATCTCATTAGCTTCCCCAAATACCTGTTAAGTGAAAACAGTCTGCTTAGTAGATCTACTCAGAGATGATCATATTATGTGTGTAGACATAGTTATGCAGTTACGATGTTCATTGTATTCATATTCACCAGGATCAGCAGCAGTTGTGATGTTCATACCCATCAGTTTATTAATCAGGATCAGTTTGTTATTGTAGAGTAATGGGTTCTGAATGCAGGGAGGAAAATGTGTTTATTTTATGTTAAAAAAGTAATGACAAATAAATTTTCTTGGTTTGAATTTGAATTCTTTAAAAGTGGGTTGCGACTTAATGATCATGGGAAAATTTGGGTCCCAAGGCCAAACCAGTTGAGAACCAGTGGTGTAAAGAATCCAGTAGGGGTGGTGGTGTGTCAGTATCAGGTTGAGTCATATGTCTCAGGTTTCTCTGGGAGGTAGCTGCTCAAGTTCACAGTATTAATTGGATTTGTCCAAAACCAGAATTCTTTAATTAATTGCTATTCCTCATTAGGTCTCTGTGGAAGGAATTCCATCCTGAAGTGACCCGCATAATAGCTGCATTACTGCATAATGTTCAAACAGAGAACTTTTTGATGTTCAAACACAGATTCTGAAATGTTGCTAAACCGGATTCACCAGCACAATTCACAGCCGCATCCTGGAGAGAGCGGAGGAACAGGAGAGAGACTTACTGTAGGAAGCGTTATCCAGGAGAGAGAGAGAGAGAGGATATTCCATAATATGTTCTTTATAACCTGACGACTCGGCAAACTCAACATGGACCCGTCAGACGAGGTAAGACCTGGAGCATGCATGTAGTTTCTCTTCTTCCAGACTACAACCATGCACTATCTCATGAACGACGCACTCTAGGCGAGGACTAAATAAATGTAATTTTATATCTTATTTCTCAACAACATACAAACACGTATACGATTATGATTATGGCTTATAAAAGTTTAGAAAGTGAAAAGTGAGAGATGATTCACCTGCTGGAATGCCAACCGCCAATAAAAAAACAGAAGAAGAAGAAGATTCACCTGCTGCAGTGCGCGTGGCTCCGTCGGCCAATGGCGTCACAGGTCAGAGGTCGGAGCGGACCGGAAGTTGTTGGCTGCACTGCAGGAGTAACTTCAGGCAGCTTACCCGGCTAGCAAGTCTCTGGATGTTTAGGTTGTTTCGCCATCGGGCAGGGGGGAAATAGATGAAGACGTTTTAATTGTGGCGATAGATGAAGCCGTCGCGTTCAGCAGGAAAAATGCTCTTCACCGGGATCGCCTCCGAAGAAGAGGAGAAGCTGACGTAGAGGAACCCGGAAGTGTTGTTGAAGGTAGCGCTGCTAGCTTGCTTGGAGATAATTTGGTCTCAGAAAGCAAAGCCAATGAGGAGATATCTACTCGCATCCCAAGTTGCCGTTAGTTGTGCAGATGACAACCGGTCTTTAGATGCTCAGTCTCAGTCTCTGACAGGTTCTGCTTCACTCGGGAGCAGGTAGCTAGCATGTAGCTTAGCTAAGTTGCTACGCTATCATAGTAAAAGCGTTATTACCTTAATGACAAGGTGATAATGAGCTTTGTCTCAATCTCGAAGCTGCTTAGTAAGTTCACCAGTGACACTAGTAAACAGCTAAGCTACAAGGATCAACTGGTTATTTAATCCTGTAGCTTCTACTATGCCCTCATGTACAGCTTTAATTACTATCAGTTTGGTCAGTTGGATCAATTAATGTTTGAGATGTTAGATGGTATTCCTACTATGACAAATCCACATGGATGTTCAGTGGAGTAGGAGTTTGGAGTCCAAATAGTGAAAACCTGAGCAAACAAAAACAAACCATAGCTCTTGTAAATGAGTAACAAATGCTTTCATGTGCCTGGTTCATTCATCCTATGGAAATCCATGCAGCAGAGTGAGCACTATCCTCTGCCTCTGTCCAAGATTGGCTAAATGAAGAGGATCACTGGCCTATTCCAGTGTTTTTTTGAGTTTTTTGATGTATTCATTTCATTATTTTTCTTGTTTTCAGCTGTGCAGCCATCATGAGAAGCACATGAAGCATGAATGCCAAGCTATGTGGATGACACTCCCACGCGTCTATCCAGAAAGCATGCACCGGGCATTAGGTCGTGATCACAGGATGCTTTTTTGAATGCATTTGTGCTTTTTTTCTCCCAGAAACTTTCAGTGGTTTGTTTGTAGAAGGTGCTTCCAAACTATCTGCCTTTAATTTTGGGTGCTGCATGGTGTGGGATGCTTCCCTTCTTAAGTTGAACGTGTCTCAACTTTAGCCATGCAGTACATTACATCAATGCAAAAATTAGCCCATGAAACCGGGACTACCTTGTTGGAGCTCTTGATTAGGATGATAAAACTCTGCAAGTTGTTGCCAAATTTGTGTTACATAACAGACTGATGTGATGCTCCTTGTGCCCTTTGAGCTCTTGCTCTTTCTCTTACTAGCGATGATCACAGCTGCGCTTCACATTTGAGCAGGAAAAAATGTGCCTTATATTCACTTATGTGGCCTCACTCCCTATTTTTGTCTTTACTCCCTCACAGCCCACAGCAGCCACAGACATGATGAGTGCCAAATTCGGCTTGATGGGCTACAACAGCTCGCGGAAGCATATTTCAATCTCCATCCCCTCGTCCACGGAGGTGATGTCCCCCCACATTAAGTCCGTGGAGGAGCTGAGGGTCCTGGGCATCAACCTGAGCAGCTTTAGCACCCCCACACAGTTCTTCATCTGTGTGGCTGGAGTCTTTCTCTTTTACCTCATCTATGGATACTTGCAGGTATAGGTGGCAACACAGGCAGAGAGATATACACATTTGCATAATGACACATTAAATTACTATGCATGTGAGCAAACTCTTATTTTAAAATGCATTTCACAAGAAAGGCGTCCAGAGTCAATGCCTGCCTATTTTTATATCTGTGCTTCTCTGCCCCCCACCACCACCACCCCAGGAGCTGATATTTTCTGTGGAAGGTTTCAAGCCTTTTGGTTGGTACCTCACCTTGGTCCAGTTTGGCTTTTACTCCATGTTTGGACTGGTGGAACTCCAGCTCACGCAGGACAAACGCAGAAGGTACTGCTAACAAAATTGTTTTATGTTGTCAGACTTGATTCTTTTATTTATGCAATTGTCATACCATTCAAGTACTTTATTGTGATACAAAAACAAATTTTGGCTTAAGCATCCATTTATTTCCATTTATTTATTTATTTATTCTGGTTCTAAGGATCATGGGAATAACTTTTTATTGCACTATTCAACACAGAAAACAGTAAATAATTCATGTTTCCTTATGTCTTTTCAGGATACCAGGAAAGACCTATATGATCATAGCATTTCTAACAGTGGGGACCATGGGCCTGTCCAACACCTCTCTGGGTTACTTGAACTACCCTACGCAGGTCATCTTCAAGTGCTGTAAACTCATCCCCGTCATGATCGGTGGAGTGTTCATACAAGGTCAGCTCCTCTTATATGTGGTTGAAAACCATAGATAAAGTTTGTTTGTGAATGGCAACAGCAGAATAACCTGGTTCTTACTAAGCTCACTTACCAAAGAGTCTACCAAGAACCTCTGGTGAGCTTTGAGTATAATTTGATTGAGTGAAATTATTGATCCAGTCTCCTTAAAAGATTGAAAAGGTTCATTTTGTCTTCATATATATAGTTATTAGTTTTCTTATTTTCAGACAAATTAGTTGTTGCAGTTGTTGTTACCTTCTGACGGTTTCGGCTGTCACTTCAGCCTTCTTCAGAGCTGTCATCTGACTTCCTGGTCATGGCGTGCCTTTATCAGCTGGCTGGGCCGGGAACCTGTCAACGTCATGACCAGGAAGTCAGATGACAGCTCTGAAGAAGGCTGAAGTGACAGCCGAAACCGTCAGCAGGTAACAACTAATTTGTCTGAAAATAAGAAAACTAATAACAACAGTCTCCTTAAAGCCTGCTAGGACTGCAGTGAAAAGTCCAAACGCTTTCTCCTGTTTAAAGTAACAAATTTATCAACAAGTATTGACTCTGGACATACCCAAGGCTAAATAAATTAAATGCAGACTCTTTCAGTAGTTATATGTTGTTATGGTGTTTATTATCTGTTACAAAAAATGGCTCCCTGGATATTAAATAAGACTAGGTCAAAACCTAGTTGGACCGTGTGTGCTCTTCCTCATGCCTCTTGGCACATGGAGAGCTGTTTTCTGTAACTAGGCACACTTGAATATATCACAATGTATTACGGCGAAAGTCGACCAATGGCGTAACCCTCCGCCAACACACCATGACATCGCCAAATGCCCAAATTTCCTAGATGCACTTGAATGCATTTCATCACATGTGCTAAAGCCAACCAATGGTGGAACTTCATCACTCAAAAGTAACTTCATCAGTCACAGACATTCGCGTATGACGAGCTGCCACTCTCGCGGTCCAGCCACAAAGCATCTATCTGTATTATTATTTTCACAACGGGAGGCTCTGCCAGATTGAGTTCAGTGCTACTGGTCTGTTTCACACAAGCAGATGAGGTAAAAAGGTGCGTGCGGTGTGTTTACAGGCAACAGCTGCGAGATGAGTCTCAAGAGTCACAGGCATGACAGAGAACATAACGCAAGTTAAATATATTATAAGCCTATTCAAAGTAGATATTTCAGTCTTTTGTGATGTGTATATTTCGCAAGTTCATATCATGATGACATTAATAAAACACATTGTGCAGCCCTAATCTGTATACATGAATACAGAGTTGCATGTTTATGTACCATCCAACAAAGCAGCAACAAAATGCCAAAATAAAAACTTGTATTACCAAGATTTTCCTGCTCCACCAGGGCGGAAGTTTTAGTGCACAAGCCAGTTAATGCAGGGGAACTAGTCAAAACGTCAAGGAACCTCTGAACAGTCTACCATTGTGCCTTTGAGCAAGACACTTGAATTCCACAGTTGGAGTCAGCTAAGTAGGAATTCAGTCAACTCAGGAAGTGGATTTTGTGAAAATTAAAAAACTGAGAATCATGGCTCCCTTATGATCCACTTCCCTTTGAGGAATAATAACTAGGGCTTATAATAGATACATCAGTCCCAAGTGATAGAAATAAGACATGCAACATTTAGATGAGATAATCAATGTAAAAACAAAGATTAAAAGTCACATATGCAACATAGACATGTTTGATATACTGTAGGGTCGTAGGTCACAGAAGGAATTTTTTTTTAAAGTTATGGAATTTGATTAGCAAAAAAGCATAGGAACTCAATCATTGAAAAGGAAGGCCCCCATTACTATTTTAATAGGAATTGTAGTTTCAATTAACATTTTGAATTGAGTGAAGTGAAAGACATTTCACCATAACCGTCAGTCAGGAGAGACTGTGGAGAAACATGTCTCATCTCACATCGACCACTTCAACTTTCGGGTGCAGATTTTCTTTGTTTCCTTGTCTGTTATTTTCAGGCGTGAATTCCCAGTCTCTGTCTCTCTGTGTGTCTGTCTCTCTCTGCTCTTGGGTTCTGTCTATCTTTTCATCCTCACACCGGCCTTCACAACGTTCTGTATCCTCAGCGTCAGACAGGTTTTGTGCATTATTTTTTTCTTTTCCCCTCCCTCCGTCTGTTGTAACGGAGATGCGCGGATGTGCGGACCTCGGTCCCTCAAGGGGTCGAGTGGAAAACAGCCTGCGTGGGAAAGCGAGTGAGAGGGATGGATGGATGAAGGGAGGGGTGTGGGGTTGCATCTGATGTGAGGCCCTTCAAAGACGAGTCTGGGGAATCAAAGTCAACCACGGCCAACCTGATGCTGCGTCCCCTTGTCATCCTCAAGGCATCCGTCCGTCTGTTTTGGGAAGACTTTTAATTATGAAGACTGCTCACTGTAAACTTTTTTTATATTTTTTTATATTAGTCTCACTTTTACCTGAGTCCGAGGGGGAGGCATCTTTTGAAGTGTTCTTTGGCAGCATTGCTTGAGGAGAGAGGAGAGAGTTTTTGCGATGTTGTGAAAGGTTCTGGGATAAGTTTTGCTGGTACTGTGTCTTTTGAGAAGGTTCGTTAACATTTCCAGCAGGAGTCTAGGATTTCTGATTTCAGAAACAGATATGTGCAGGAAGGGATTCAGTGCTGTGTGTGTTGTGTTTGTTTCCCAGGTAAACGCTACAACGTGGCTGATGTGTCTGCTGCTCTCTGCATGAGTCTGGGACTCATCTGGTTTACACTAGCCGACAGCACAGTGGCCCCCAGCTTCAACGTCACAGGTAATATCAACTAGATCCTAGTGCAGACTGCAAGTGCTTTCACAGGAATGGATTTATGTAACAAACAGCCACATTGTTGTGCTGCATTCCTCTGGCATGGTTCCCACTCGTCCTGGAAAACTTGGGAAATCAGAGACTAGATTTCCAGTCATGGAAAACCTGGAAAATTGACTAAAATGACCAAATATCCTGGAAAAAATCTATGTTGTCCTGGAAATTTTTATTTGTATTTTAGCCCCTTACTCAGATCGCCTATGTACAGTAAACCTAAGTGTGTATTTTGTTTGAAACTGTTAATAGGACTATAGCAGCGCTGCCCAATTTGGGGCTCGCAGGCCAAGTTTGAGAGCTTGTAAATAACAAAACCACAACATACCAGTGCTGGTCACATCTAACAACAAGAGGAGGCCAGATGACCTTATTGTACAGTTAGCAGTGATGTGTGTAGCCGTCACCTGTAATGAACCTGAGACACTTCATCATGAACCTGCATCATTTAAGGAGGAATCAAACTGGGGTTAAATATGTCAATACTAGACCTACTGGTAAATTATATGACCATTTGTGAGCAAGTGCTGTCCTGGATTGTCAAGAAAAAACCCTGGAAATGTCCTGAAAAAGTCCTGGAAAATGATTTCTCAAAAAGAGTGGGAACCCTGCCTGAAAATAACCCCTTTTCCTGTTGTGAAGACTTCTGTATGTGCACATGTTCAAGGACTTTTTTTGTAGCTGTACTTACATGCTGCTTTTTTTTCTTCACCTTTTTGAAATTTGGCAAGGGCATTGGAATTGGCCCCATATCAATTGTTGCTTGATTGCCTTGCTGGCTGATCGCATCCTTTTCCTCCATGGTGTTGTGGCGAGCAATCGTGACTCACTCACAGCTTCCCTCCTCCCTCTCATTACAGCATTATCGGCATACCAGAGGTACTACGGTTTACAGTCAGACTACTGGAAGGTGAGAAATGCACACACACACACACACACAAACATGTTCGATTGCTCGCCCGCTCTCACGCTTAGTTTCTCATATCCACACATCCAGTCAATCATATTCACACAGTCTCACTCCTTTTTCTCACACACTCGCGCTGTCACCCACGCACAGCATGTATGGCCCGGATTGGGTTGGTTTCTGGTGTGGGCTGTGGTTTCAGGTTTCGTGTTGGAGTCATTTTGAGCTTCTTTCTGGTTAGATCAACACTGCGGTGAGACTGAATGGCGGTTATTGGTATTCTGCTGAAGATCTCACGTTTAGAAAACACTGTACGAAGTACCTGCAAGGTCATGTAGATATGTACGGTTGAATTTACTAGGACCGATACAATCACAGGAACATATTGCTGGTAATGTATCCCAGTAGTTATCCGATGTAAGATAGACCCGATTTAACAATTTGAGCACCGTTCTTGGATGTTGGAGGAACAAGGGGTTGGTAGTAGCGTTTGTCATTGGTCGTATCAAGTTGGCACTAGGGCTGCAACTATCGATTATTTTGATATTTAGTTTTCTATTAAGTATTCTGACGATTATTCGAGTAATCTGATTTTTTTTAAAGAGAAATATAAAAGAAAAACGTTGACAAGTGCAGCAGTTAGGAAGATTAAGTGGCAGAGAGGGAGAGACAGGGAAAGGGAAACAGAATAATGTTTAATTGGTGGAACCGCTACCAACTAATGCTTCACCTTATTTATAATTGTGATAAGCAGGTTTTCACTCTCACTCTCCTGCCATGCAATGAAGATCAGCAGCAGTGAGGTGTTTGTTCACTGTTCTGTTTCACATTACCCACTGAACTGAACTTTTCAAAAGTCAGAAATGGATAAGAGCCGCAACGTTTCAGATCAAAACCCCACCTCCTGTAGTCTAGACCCTCTGTGATGATTGGAAAGTGTGCATAATATGACGTAAAATAAATTCTCGAGTACTCGAGGCAGAAATTTTGACATGAGGATTTTTTTGTCCTCGGATTATTCAAGTAATCGTTTCAGCCCTAGTTGGTTACCTCTCATCACTAATGTTTAATTGAATTAGTTATCAATAACTGTCCTTGGCACAGGTTTGTACATATGCATAGAGTTTAGGTGCCCTTGCTCAGTGACTCTAGTGCAGGTAGGGGACTGTTGATACAGATAATTGAATCAGCAATTAGAGATGTTCTGATACCATTTTCTCCTTACCGCTTCCAATACCTGAACTTGCGTATCGGCCAATACCGAGTACCGATCCAATACCAGTGCATTAAAAAACAACACCACACACATGGCCGTTTTACTGGTGGGATTTTCCAGTGTAAAATATTTTGCTTGCTCTGACTAATGTTACTATAAAAGAATGGTTGGCTGTCGAGCCAGGAGTTTATTGTGGTGCTTGTGTTGGAAAAGCTCTCTGTGGGTGTCTGGAAAGAGACCGAGGCAATGTGGTGTCAAAAAGGTTTATTGTGTCTTCCTCACACAGTACACGTCACACACAGGTAGAACAAATCCGCTGGATGCTCCAAGGGTAAAATGTGGTTCTGAAGAGAATATAAAAACACCTTTTAACTACAATTAACAGTACCTGAATATTCATACATCAATATGTGTTAATGTATAATATGAAATATAAACCTAAACCTTAAACTTGTAATAACTTAGCAGCCGTAAGGACTATCAACTAACACAATCCACACAATGAATTAGACATCCCGTTATACAGTCGACAGTTCGCATATTCCTTGCATAACATCTAGTCTGACTGCGGGTGGATAATGTGCAGTTTAAACGGCTGCCAGCTGCAGGAGTATATTATCATACATCCTAAACGGGCTTAACAACATACACAACAATTAACAACATACCTACGTCTACCGCCTGTCTCACTTATTTGACAGTCAGGTGAACTCTACCAGAGTTACGGGGAATGTCTCAGGGGAGTGATTGAGCGCACCACTTGTGCATCAATACGCCGAGAAGGCGAGATGCGGTAGAAACCAAGGTTATACCAAGCAAACCGACCGACCAGAGGAGGCGCTGGTGCAGCGACCAGGACAAACCCCTTTGTCCGGCTTCCCATCCGCAGACACGGCCAATTATGTCTGTAGAGACGCCCGACCAAGCCGGAGGCCGCTGCCGGGGCATGAACCCCAGTCCCTGCGGTGGTAGGCGAGGACTTTACCCAGACGCCCTTGTGACGGCCTTTTTAACAGTTGCACTCTCCGCTAGCACCGCACTTGTTGTTTGCCTGTGTAGCGTAAATGAGCTATCGTCACGTGATACATTACGTAATATCTGATCGGTGCATAGGCGCGTGTACTCGCCGATACCCCATCCAGCATTTTCGGCTGTATCAGAGGCATTTGCGATATTGGTATCGGTATCGGAACAACTCTTATCAGCAACCCCTAGATGACTAGGCAGTAGGGTAAGAAATTAACATTTTGTCCAGAGGGCATTTTTTCCCCCTCCTGACCTGTCCCCAACCACTCCACCACTCCACTTATATTATTCTTGTCGGGACATTGGTACAATATTAATTTTTTTGTTGACTCAGTGGTTTGAACGGGGTTGGCGTTTTCTTTTACTGCTTCAGGCTGTGCGCTCAGTTTTTTTCTGACCACTTTCATTCTTTCCCTACCCAGAATGCTCTGGGAAAAAATCCCCCTGGGCTCTAACGAATGGCCTACGGTGGCCCACAGGGGACAGTAATCGCATTCAGGCGTGAATATTTGACAACTCAACAAAAATGCAAAAGAGAATTTACCTAATTATTGGGGGCATGTCCCCCCCCCTCATTTTTAACTTAATTTTCTGAACTTGGAAGAGCTTTTTGTCCTCAGCCCTGTTAATTTCTGACACTGGGCACCTCTGCTACTTGTGACATACAGAAAGAGCATTTACACACTACAGCGAAAGGAATCCTCAATGAATATTTTAGAATATGCAATGCATCTTAGTCATTTTTTAACAGGTTTTTTAGATTTTGTTAGCATAATGTTGCTGATGTTGAAGCAGTTTATTCTGTGTTCTGTTGTTTTTGTTGGTCTGTAAACATTGTTCCCTCACTAACATTGTGCTTGTGCTTTAGCCATTAAAGGAATTAACAGCTGTCTACTTCAAAGGTGTGTGTGTGTGTGTGTGTGTGTGTGTGTGTGTGTGTGTGTGTGTGTGTGTATGCATGTGTGTGTGTGTGTGTGTGTGTGTGTGTGTGTGTGTGTGTGTGTGTGTGTGTGTGTGTGTGTGTGTGTGTGTGTAAAGGTGCAGG
>CABFOS010138820.1:0-11224 GCA_900660315.1 Diretmoides pauciradiatus | reverse complement strand
CACACGACGAAGAAGGAACCACCACGGTGCACCTTCAGTACACAAGAAGGAACCACCACGGTGCACCTTCAGTAACAGACCGATACCACCACGGTGCACCTTCAGTAACAGACTGATACCACCACGGTGCACCTTCAGTAACAGACTGATACCACCACGGTGCACCTTCAGTAACAGACTGATACCACCACGATGCACCTTCAGTAACAGACTGATACCACCACGGTGCACCTTCAGTAACAGACTGATACCACCACGGTGCACCTTCAGTAACAGACTGATACCACCACGGTGCACCTTCAGTAACAGACTGATACCACCACGGTGCACCTTCAGTAACAGACTGATACCACCACGGTGCACCTTCAGTAACAGACTGATACCACCACAGAACACCACCAGAAATCTTTCCTCCCGCTGGCCATCAAACTCTTCAACTCCTTTACCTCCCCCTGAGAGTTTGACTGCAGTGACCTGGGGAGCTGATTGGCTCTAGCCTCACTTCAGCCCTACTCTTTGCTCCGCCCCCTTTCTCTGTGGACAGTTTACACCACATGCATACTGCACTTTACTTTATGACAGATAGTATCTAGTTTAGTTTTAGTTGAATGGTGATTAGTTTATTTGTTTAGTTGTTAGTTTACCTCAGATACTGTTTTGCACTTTTACTACTCAACATTTTTATACTCTACACACTTTAATTTAGTTTAGTCTGTGTTAGGTGATTCCTGGCTCTCTTTATTTTACCTCATGTTGTTACCATAGACTGTATGTACATTTCTGTTTCCTACTGTGTACTTGCAACTGTAGCGCAACAATTTCCCCACAGGGAGTAATAAAGTACCATCTTATCTTATCACAATCACAAGGAGCATTCCATCCTGGCTGACTAATATCAATCCTGAAGTCCTGACGTCTTCTAGTGGAGGTGAAGGTGGTGAAGAGGTTCAGCCATCGTTGGTGAATCCACCTTTCTGCGGACGGAACGCTCGCTCGCTACTGTTTAGGAGAAAGTTTTGTATTTCTTTCTTAAGTTTTGAATTGTCACTTCCTGTGCGTCGAGGAGATCTCCCACCCATAATAATAATATTAACAAAACTTTGAGGGAAATAGGGCTACTCCATTGCATGTCAATTTGTGACAAGATGGGTGTTTATTTACATAAAAACTTGCAACTATAAAGCTTGCATGTCACATTAGACAGATCCATACATCAGTGACGGGTGGATATTGGAATGGTTTTTATCTCTCACAACTTGGTGTCAGAATCAGGATCAGAAAGCTTTATTGCACAAAGTCGGACAACGAAATTTGCTGTGCAGTACCTAAAAACGACACATACGTACACGGCCTCTTATGCACATACCCACACATCTATCCACATTCACAATAAGTAGTAAAAAATGTATTAAAAATATAGTAAAATAAATAAAAGAGCATCAATTGGGCACTATATATATAATATTGCACTGTAAAACGTATTGCACACTGGGATGTTATGATAATGCAGAAGTGGTGGCAGTGGGGGTGGGGGGGTTATTCAGTTCAGTGATGGCTCTTGGGAAAAGTGAGGAAAGCAGCGCTGCAAAACAAAGTTAATGTGCCCTATAACATAACGTGTCCAAATTCTGCAGCATGTGTTCCAAGATAAAGTCTGAAATGAACAGCCATTCATTCCAACATGAACGCGTTGAATGCCTGGTTGACTAAGGTTGTCGTAAGGATCTGGAAGAGTGCAGAGTCTTCTAATCCATCACTGCTCAGGCTCTTAAACAACCTTTATCTCTGGAGTTTCTCAGGACCACTTCTGTAAAATGCTGCTGGTTGAAGTACGGGAGCAATGAGAGCTTTTAATAAAGGGTCATTACTTAGAGTAGTGAGTCAGCAATGAGGACATGAGAGGAAATCACTTTAGATGCATTGACATGTAGCCTTCATCCTCTTGTGTTTTGCACTGTAACACCCCACAAATCACAGTACAGAGGCCTCACCCACATATTGAATCATGAATGTGAAGATTCCTGGGAGATATTCAACTAAATAACAAAAGTCTAAGGTGATATAAAGTAATATGCATGGCTCTGGTTGGGGGAATGACCAGACAAACAGGTTGTGTGTTAAATTAACCTGGACTGTCATTCATCAAATGGGAGAACTGTTTCCTCCTCCCCCTCCTCTTCCCTCTTCTGTTCCTTCCTCTTCTTCTCACTTAGACATTTCTCCTCCTCTCCTGCCATAATATTGCTTCTCCTTATTCTCTACTTCACCTCCACCACCACCTCCCCCTTGTCCCTCCTCCTACTCCTCCCCTTACTTATTCTAGTACAGCTGGAGGTGACATTACGAAACTGACACCATCTGTGCAGCAAAAACACGCCCTGTTCATCTCCTGCGAATAGAAATGGTAATGTAAAGATTTGATTACTGTAAAACATTGGCAGCAGAATGACAGCACATTTCTTTTGCAGTGCATTTAGCTGTAGCAGAGAACAGGGATGGTTGAAGTTGTCTTGTTGGCAAGAGTTCCTGTGTTGATGTGTGTAATGAGCCTCTACACTGATGAGCTAACCTCCCCACAGAAAGCTGTCCCCTGTGGCTTCTTCGCTTTATTGGCCAAAAATGAGCAAGAGCTGCGTCTGTTTCCCTCAATCAGTATCAGTTGTTACTTTTTAAAGGTGCTACAAGTAAGTTTTTTAAACATCAACATGTTACTCTCAAATAATGATATAAATGTGCAAAATATAATTGCAATTGATATAATTACTGTAAACAACCATGGTTGAGTAACATCTATCTATCTGTTGTATTGTTAGTACTAGTGTTTCACAAAATTAAGACCACATTTCCCATGAACCCCTTTGGTTCCTGTCACAGAGAGTGTGCTTCTCAACAGTCAAATGTTTCCTCTTTGTCTTCAATGAAGAGGATCAACAGGTTGGAAGTGATTTTTCCATCTTCCTTTCTTTCCTTCCACCATCTGCCATTGTCAGGATCTCTGGAAGCGGCCGTCCGGGTAGTGTAGTGATCTATTCCACTGCCTACCAACCCTGAAGTCGCAGGTTCGATCCTGAGTGTTACCTCCCGCGTTCTCACAGACACAATTGTCCGTGTCTGTGGGTGGGAAGCTGGACAAGGGGATTTGTCCTGGTCACTGCACCAGCGCCTCCTCTGGTCGGTGGGGGTGCCTGTTCAGCGCCTCGGTGTCGGGTGAAAAGAAGGCTGATTGGCTTTGTGGTGGCAATTTGCGCTCCGATTATGGTGAAGTGTGAAATAAAGACTTTAGTCAGGACCAAACTGTCTTTAAGATTGTTAAGGAAAGAAGATCGCACCAGACTGCACAGGTCTGATGAGTGAGAGGCACAGTATACACAGTAGAGAGCTATATTATACTGAAGATAGTGGAGTGTTTTATGAAACAGAAGACAAAATAACAATGAACAATGATATGAAGCTTACACTGTGTTCAGACATATGCAGGCACCCCCTAGTCTAGATAATGTGTAGAACATATTGTAACAGTGATGAATTGATGAAGACAGGACTGTGCAGTCACATAACACATAATAAGGTAATCGACAGATTTCCCATCACAGCTTCACATGCATCGAAGGAGGCATGTGTTAGTCTTCACCCTCCCTAGGCTGACAAAGGGGGTGGAGCAACGACCAGGACCGCTTAGGCAGGGGGAATTGGCCGTTATTCATAATAAAAAGAGAAACTCTGAAAGCTTTAGCTCCATTAGCGCTGGCAGAACAAAGCCCTCTTCCTGTTTTGTGCCATAAAGCGATCCAGCAGATTTCCCGTCAAATCTGACATGGTGGCGCACAATGTAAAATACAGTGTACAGGTTGGTAGAGGCTGACTGTCTTCTAGTGATGGTGAGTCTCAAAATGAATGTGGTAATGGTTTACTGATGTAGAATATCAGTACCTATCAGTACCTAATATCGGTACCATGTAGTACCTATAAAAACCTTTGACAAGATGAAATCTAACACAGCCCAGATCATTACAGTATAAAAGCACCATAGTCAGTGTACCATCTTCAAAATGAATAAGTGTTGAGAGTGTTGGTTCATGGTTGTCATCACAAACTCTGTGTGTTACATCAAAGTTGCCTTCAAGTCCTCCAACTGATGTCATTTGGCTGAACGCGAGAATGCTCGCTGGCTTTACGATGGCCAGTTGTGACTGAGCAGGACACTGAATACTGGAGGCAGACTGTGGAGGACAGAGGGTGGGGAATGAATTATGAGACTGTAACAATCATAGAAAAGGTTGAGATAAGGGTTCAACTGATATGGGGTTTGAAGGGCTGATAACGATAATGATATTTTGGATTGAAGTGACTCAGACCAATATTCATGTCATTTCCATGCCAAAATTTTTCCAAAAAATGACGTATTCAGTGTTTCCCCCAGAACTTGATTCTTGTCAGCGTGGAAAAGTCACCAAATCAACATTTAGACCATGTGACAGCTTGAAACCCAGGATGAAAGGCTTATGCTGCTTGTTCTGTTCGTCCTGCCTTCAAGTCCAGCTGCCTTTGGGTTTGCAATTTTATTACCTTACTGGGTTTTCCCAGTTTTCCTTAGATTTATGCTCCTTTTTATGTATTTCTGAGGCGCTGACTCCATTATAAGGACCTTTAGCAATTATTTTACAATCTCTCTCCCTCCTGACGTTGGCAGGACAGCGAGCTGGCCAAGCTGTTTCCACTGCTACTAGTCCTGGTGCTACTTGACCTCAGTACAGCTTTTGATACTGTTTTGACTACAAAATCCTAATTGATTGATTTAGAGATTAGTCGGAATTACAGACACTGTCAACTGGTTTATACCTTATCTTTCTCACAGAAAATTCTCCATTAGTTTAAAATTCTGTATCCTGCTGATCTCCGTTAAGCTGTGGGGTTCCTCAGGGTTCCATCCTTGGTCCTCTTCTCTTCTCAATCTATACGCTTCCCCATGGCCATTTAATTTGCAGACACAGCACTGCTTTTCATTGTTTTGCAGATGATACACAGCTGTACTTACCTGTATACCCCAGTGATTCACATGACCCAGTCTCCTTACATAGCTGTTTAGCAGTTGTCAAATGTTTGTCTCAAAATGATCTGCAGCTTAATGATGATAAATCACATTGTTGTGTTTGGCCACCAAAGGCAGCTTCTGCAATGTATGATTGGCAACATGGTAAGAAATGTCAAATGCCAGATAAGGATTACCTCTAAAATTACATAATTTGTATCCCTTCCTGACATGGAAAAAGTTATCCAAGACTTCATTTCATCTCATATTGACAATATTACTTTCTGTACTGGGAAAACCTGTAAGAGAGATCATGCAACTCCACTGGCTGCCAGTTGGTTCAGCCCCAAAGCATATTTTAGTGCTTTTATTATGTGCTTTTTTCAAGTGTGCAATCTTCTCCTCTCAGATGCGTGCAGAGGAACACGTTATCCCCTCCAGTTCCCCTCCCCGCTGAACAGGCACCCCAACTGACCACAGGAGGCGCTGGTGCAGCACCTGCCAATCAAATAGTGTATCCAATACTGTGACGTCTTTCTCCTTGGATTTTCTGTTAATAGAGTTTGAGTCTCTGTCTGTTCAGCCATAGTGGCTATCACTGCGCAAGCTAACTACTTCTTTTTATTTTAAACAAACGGGGGGGGACTTTCATGGCTTGAGGTTGAATCACTATTGTGTTATATGAATCAGCAATAAAGAGTAGCAAAACAGACATTTATCTGTATAAAAATCACACAAATTATTACTTTAAACTTCTCCATGTTGTTTATCTGTTTCCCTGTAAAGGAAAGCCAAGTGCACTATAGGTACAACAGAAGCACACTGACTCACAGCGGAAAAGTTTGGAGGAAAAGTTATGGCACTTCCATTAAAATGTCATATTTCTTCGACTGGGTTATTGCCTCGGCAACTGCCACCTACTCTCCCAGAGGCTGAGATGATGAGATTTCACTTCATCATCTCTTGTTTGGAAAGAACCAGATGGGCCACTTTCTAGGTGAACAAAGCCCTCTCGTGTTTTGCATAAATCACATCCATAGAGATTACACTGATGATTGGAGAGTGATTTCTCAAACTCCCGTACTGTTTCCTCTCTTAAAAGTCTGGAGATTCAAATAGATAGCAGGATGACAACAGCTGCTTCCATTCAAGCTGTGGCCCCCGACTGCGGATGGATAGATGGATGGATGGAAGATGGAACTGACAGAATGGGTGGTCTGGTCTTTGTCCAAATGCCGTCCTGCATTATCTAATCTACACATTTCAAATTAGGACCCCAACGCGTTCCCTTCATTCCCCCTGAATGATTAGATCTCAGAGGCCAGCTGAGGCCTGAGGGAAGGTGGGGTTGGCCAGAAATGAGAGCACTTCTGCAAATAGGAGAGGTGGGGGGGAGAGGAAGAAGCAGACGTTCACCCAGGTACAGAGCAACAGGGAAAGTAATGACGTTTCGACTACATGATTTATGAGAAGCAATCTGAGCAACAAGCTACAAGTAGGATTGACCTATGACCTTTGTCTGTATAGAGTGGGTCTCCAGATGGACAGATAGCTGCTAATTCTCCACTCAACCCATCTTAACGCATGTAAACACTAACCCATCTCGAGATCAGACTGTACTCTGGGAGGTCAAGCAGGGTTCGAGCCTTTGATCATTCGCCAATAAGCAGAGTCGTACGGTCAGCTGCCATCTAACATAGTCTGTGAAGCTTTAATGCCTTCGTATAAACAAAGAAACTAAGAGAAACAGATCCACATATGACCAACTGAGGTCAAATCTGCTTCAATCAAACATATAGACTGAATTAATGGTATGTTGATGCTAAATATGCTACATGCAGCATCTTTAACAATAAATCATTAAATGAATTGTAACACCTTGGGATCTTTACTGTAAACAAATGAGACCATGGTGGAGGTGATTGGTAGCCTCAATCACACCAGTGATATTAGTGCTAGTGTTCAGAACTAAGACTACATGTCCCACAAACCCCTTGGCTTCCTGTCCCCCTCCCTGGCATCTTTGTCTTTACTGAAGAGGATCAATATGTTGGTGATTTCTCCTCCATCTTCCTTACTCTCTTTCCACCATTTGCCGTTGATAGAAACTCTTTAACTATTTAAGTTCCCTCCAAATTTGATGCGGTGGAGCGCGCCGATCTTCTCGGTTAATGGTTAAAGTTGTTTTTAATCTTGGAATTTTATTTACCGTCAATGAACTGAAATGGTATTGGCCCCAATTATGTCCTGCAGGGCCTCCAGGGGCCAAAGTCATAAGGTCAGAGCTCTGGCCCTGAGGTTGATTGATTACCAGTTAACCTCCCCTTCCACTACAATTAAGGGAGAATGTTTTGGGAAATTATTGTAGCAATCCCTGGAGGTGTATGCGCGTGTGTGCGTGTGTTTCAGAATGTGATGAAAAGATGCTTATGTGATGAGTAGACTTTATGTGGAGTTCACTCAGTGTGCATATTGCAAAACTGCATCTCTATTTCATTTGTGTGTGTGCATGGTCCCCGCGCCCCAAAACACACAGACACACACAGGTCTAAGGCGTGTCATATCCATCCCGCTGTGGTTTGCTTGACCGTGTCAGATTTATCCTTCCTTTGGCAGGCGACGACGTTACATTTCCTATTTGCTGGAGGAAACTAGCAACAGCAACAAAGAGCACACTGTTGATTTCACGTGGAAGGCAAACAGGGAGACGTTGAGGACAGCTGCACACAGAGCGTTAAATCTGACGCAGACACAATAATACAGCGCAGGAGATGGCGGGGGTCGTTCGCTATCTCCAAATCCAAATGACAGATACCATTAGCTCCATATCAAGTTCTGTTCTTATTCACCATTTCCCAAAATAAAATACCTTTATCTGAGCCAAAATCAAAACTACTGATCTTTTATCTGGACTGTAGTTTGACTTTTTTTTCATGGCAAGAAAAAAGAAAAGAAATGCTAAGTATTCAGTGCCCCCCCCCCCCCAGAATGTTTGTCCTTGGCAGGGTGGAAACATGGCATTAAACCATGAGACAATAAAAGCTCTCCACTGAAACCCAGGATGATAACAACATTGATAACACATTCATGCATACTAGAATCTGTTCAAAATCAAGTCAGGTTCAGGACTCCCCATAGACAACCAGTGATAAGTTATATAATGAACATGTAATCAATCAAACAAGCATCATATCAGAGGGGGACAACAGTAAATGGACCATGTCTGATTTGAGCCATGAATATCCATATATCTGCAAATTGATATGATCAACATAACAAACCTCATAGTAAGTAGTTTCAAACTGATATACCGTAAGTTGCATGAGATTAGAGATTCAAATTTTTGTTCATACACCAACCCAGCCTATCCTGTTTAAAAACCTCTTCTGGAGGCTGATTTCCCGCCTGGCGTCCGCAGAGCTCAGCGCTGGAACAATAAACAAACACAACACCAGCCAGTTACAGAGGCTGGGGAAATTAATTGGGGATGAGAGGATTCTGGTTACAAGTGCAGCTGTGGAAGTGTTTGGACTGCTCAACACTTTCAGCTGCATTGCGACACTGAATTCGTCTTTTAACCTCTACCAGTTATCTGCAGGCTTTCCTTCGTTCTCTATCTCTGCTTCTGCTCTTCTTCTCTTCTCATCTCTCTCCTCTCCCACAGTCTAAAGACATGCAAGTCAGGTGGATTGGACTCTAAATGGCCCGCACTGTAGGTGTGACTGTGTCTATCTATGCCTCCTGCCCAGTGCATTGTGGGATAGGCTCACTGCATAGATTTGGTGTTTTTGTGTATATTTACGTTGTTCAGTCGGTTCTCTTCCTCCCAGCATGCTCTACTGCTGTCATTTGCACACCCTACATGCTGTAATCAACATGTTTTCATTCTTTTCATTCATGCATTTTCTACTCAACATGATCTATGATCTGAAATTGTTGGTTGTGTTATATTGAATGCATCTATTATTTTTTTCTAGGTGGTATCCAATTACAATTTGTTGCTGCGGCAAGATCATTTCCCCCTCGATCATTAAAGTTTCATCTTATCTTACTGTAAAGCAGATTGACTGACTGGCTGAGTGTGTGGCATACTGTACAACTTCTACCAAAATAAAAGTAGTTTCATTGCTGAATATGTACTTAGGTTGAAGTAAAATCACTGGTGTAAAGATCTACTTAAGTTAAAGTTACATCTGTGCATAAATGAAGTAAAGCATGGTTAGTGGTGGTTTCTGTTAATCTGATGACATTCACTGACTTCCCTTACCTTGTTCCAGGGACCTAAACTTGCTGTCCTTTTTATTTACCACATCACTGCCTGTTTATCTCACTCATCACATGCAAATTGTTATAAATGTGAACAGGTTATATCAATTGATAGTTTCTGATGCTAATGGGAAACTGAAAAACTTCAACAACAAAAAAACTCAAGAAAAACACTAACACTGAAGCTACTCAATGACATGTCCAAGAGCAACTGCTATTGGTTACGTCCACCTGATGATAAACTGTGACCTCAGGATGATCACCACAAACAACCACTAATACAAAAACGAATCCCCCCCCCATGAAAAGACCCCATCTTCATATAAGTCACATCAGTTTGGTATTACCTACTAGGATGATGGTTTGTACATAATGAAGACTTGTGGGTTTACCCTCCACTGCATCCCTGCCTCCACATCCTCCTGTTGAAAGTAGTGGGAGTAACAGGTGGATTCCAGCTGTTCACCGTGCAGCGCCTCCCCGTGGTCACTCTGAGAATGGACGCTAAGTCCACAGCTTGGTCACACCGCCCTCTAGGGGCCAATGCATGCATAGGCAGACAGCAGATAATCCAGGGGTAAAGAGAGCAAGGTGATTCATTTATATTAGATAGAGTAGGACTTCTCAAGTCGGTTATTAAATGCTGTTGAATGAAATGAGTCAGTTCTTTTGTTAGTTTAACAAATCTAACAAATAGAAGAGGTTAAAGGTTAAAAGTGCTTAACATAGTCAATTAATAGAAATGGAGACAAAACAGTGAACAACAAATACAAAACATGCATGTTGCACAAATGAAGCGGTGATGCTGCAGAGCTGCTTGTGCCCTATGGGAATATATTATTGACCACAAGAGGGCACTGTAGTGTAGTTAACTGGTGTTGCAATGTTTGACAAATTATCTCCCTTAATTGCCTTAATTAGCAATTGCACTGAGCATGTGCAGCTTTTTGAAAGCAACTGAGATGAGCAATATTGTCGACCACAGGAATTAGTTGTCTTGTCACTCCATCAACATCAGTACAGGTGACATACGAGTTGACACAAGTCATTAAAAACAACAGCCCATCTACATTTATTTAGAATGACGTTCTATTCTGCATTAGACATCCTCAGTAATCTACCAATGAACACTGAAAGGTATATTTGATATTTTTCCTATGAGTATTGTCACTCGTACACGTGTCCTTCGTGTCACTTCACGGAACCGAGCTGCAGAGGTTAGAACAACATCTCCAACGTGCAACCGATTAAACCCAAAGCTTCACAAGCAGGTTCCAGCAAATATCTGCTCGTCACCCCGGTATTACCAGTAATCCCAGTCATCTCCAAGTGAGCAAGCAGAATCTGCTTGGACTATTTTCATGACCTCGGACCGAATAGTTCAGTCTCTTCCAAACCCAGACAGCAGAGGCCAAGACTCAGATTTTCCGATGTCATGAAGGGACACTGTTAAGCCGCTCCCTTGGCGATACATAGGAGACTTTGATTTTAGTTTAGCCCACAGTGTCAGTACCCAGGGTGACGTTTAGATGAACAGTAATGCCATATTGAAACCAGTGACGATATGTGAATTCTCTACAGAAATAAGACACAAAATCAGCCTCCATGTGCTTCAAAAATGTCTCTTGGTGTCGTCGCTGATGATTCTTGGTTCTGTCTTTGAATTTAGAAAATTTATTGCCCGTGCGCGCAACAAAACAAACAGATTTAGCTGTGAATGGGCACAGGAAGTACTTTTTTTTTGCAATTCTGAATTTGACCCTAAACTGAAACATCCATCTAGTATGTCCTCAGAGCGTTTGCAGCTGTGGCATGTATGTCTGCATTTTATTATGCAAGACAGTAAAGAGAGCAAGAGTTTGACATTAGGAGAGAAGGTGCAGTGCCTCTTTAAAACCGAGACCAAAGCAAGTCAAATAATGTTGGAGG
>CABFOS010138748.1:0-10214 GCA_900660315.1 Diretmoides pauciradiatus | reverse complement strand
GACAAGTTTGGTATATTTCAACCTGGAATTTATTTTCCCATGGTCATGCGTCTATGTGACTGGTGGGAAAAAATAATTTTTGAAATTAGTATTGAGTGAGCACTATTTTTAGCAATTAGCGCTTAGCAGCTAATGTGGTTAGAACGTTGTCGCCGAGGGGAAAGTGAAAAGTTCTCTAAAAGCATTTTTTTTTGCCACTGACAGGCTCTGATTGTTGTTTAAGCGTCTGACAGGATCCCAACAGAGAAATAAAACGTTTTTCTTTACCTTTCGCTTGACTTCTCCTTGAGGAGAACGAGAATCGTCATTGTGAAATTTAGTGAGGAGTGATACCTCTTGTTCCATTTACATCTTTGTGAGCCGGTTAGAGCTGAACATGGATGCTAACACAATAATGACAGATTGGATCAAGAGAAAGGTAAGGAAAAACGTTTTATTTCTCTGTAGGGATCCTGTCAGACACTTATAACAACACTCGGAGCCTGTCAGTGGCAAAGAAAAACGCTTTTAGAGGACTATGCACTTGCCCTTTGGCGACAACGTTCTAGCCAGATTAGCCGCTAAGCGTTAATCGCTAAGAATAGTGCTCACTCAATACTGGAACAATTTCAAAAATTATTTTCCCCACATGTCACGTAGACACACGACCATGGGAAAATAAATTCCAGGTTGAAATATGCCGAACTTATCCTTTAACTTTGAGGTCCTGCTGAAATACGTGTGAAATAAATGACACGTGAAATAACTGTCCAAGTGGATGTGTGTAGCTACCTGTCCAACATTGATGACACGATCGCGCATGTGCAAACGAATAGTACAGCTGTGACGGATAGTATACCGACACTTGCTCTTGAAGAGGATGCAGAGTTTATTTTGAAGGATGCGGGTACTTGACACCCCCTCCCAGGGAGAACAACAACACCCAGATCTTAATTATCCGCTGCAGGAGCTCCGCCTCAATGCCCATTTCAAGGTCTATTTTTTTTTACAATGACATAAGATTTGTACAACTCTTGGAGCCCCCAAAACACACACAAGCCACACAGTTCCTAGGAGATGTGTACCTGCCACAAACAAACCATTGAAAATAACCACCTTCCGCCCCTTCAGAAAAAAAGTGACAGCTTTACTCTGAGCTGCTCAGAGCTTGTCATGGTGAAACAAAATAAAAGCTTTTTTTGTTTTGTTTTTTGTTTCTTTGAGTCAACTTCAAGAGCCAGACAAGTGTGCACGTCTGGTATATGCTCAGCAGGTAGAGGAATGGGTTGGAAAGAGGCATGATCCTCCTTAAACAGACTCAAAATCCATCCCGCCATATGCACATCGCTCCCAAGGGAATGTAAATTAAAAGGAGGTGTAATAAAAATACACAAAGGCAGAGAAAAGAAAACCAAAGTAAACAACCCAGAGGCGTCTACTGTATCTGAACCACATAATATTTTTGGGAGGCTTTATTAATATGAACAAACACTTTCCTCTGTGTATAATGGCTAGAATATTGTTTCAGGGGGTATATTCAAAGTCACCGGCTCTCCCTCCTTTGCGACAAGACGGATGACAGGGACAGAACCACGGAGAGAACCACAGACTAAGCACAACATGTCAGATATCACCAGAGCAATAAAACAGCAGTCCCTGTCAGGTGTCTTTAATGCCGGTGAAGACGTCAACAATCTGTCAGCTCCATTCAACAAACTTGTCAACACCTAGAAACACCCATGCACTTAGTAACAGGCAACAAAAGGGAGGTGGGTAAAGAGGGCCGGGTCAGAGGAGAAAAATTAGAACTGGTGTGACAGCGTCGTGATTCTGTCACACATCTGGCACATTATATCGGCTTTTTTTAGGAGCTGTACCGGTTCACGTTTTTGGTGTGTGAAAGCCGCCTCGTGCTTTAATTTTGCGTAATTGCTCTGACTTGCTTTCAGCAGGTATATAAAAATAACTTGTTTAATGTAATGACTAATTTGGATCACTGCATGATGAACTGTTTCTGGAATCTGTTGTGTATGTGCATCTATAATAGGGGTCTTGTTTTTTTTTCTTCCATTTGTTAACAGCTTTCCACTTTTATTTTTATTTTTACAGTTTTGCAGAAGAGATTGGTGCAGAAACTTTGTGTGGGTGTGAAATTAGTGACCTGCTAACGTTGCTCTCTCCCTTTAAAGGCCGTTGATTAAATGGTAGCAATTCATAATATAAAAGTTTACTAAATACCAATGCTTTTACCAATGCTTGAATGACACATTAAAGGATGCGATGCACATAATATATATGCATATCAGAATCAGAAACAGATTTATTGCCTCCAGATAAAATCCAGATCCAGATAAAATATACTAACTATACTAAAATGTACTAACTATGAAATATGAAATATAAAATGTGCAAATAAAATAGACAGATGATAACAGGGGAGTCCATGTCAGGGGGGGTCAGAGGGGCTCGGTGAGTCCTACTGCTGTAGGGAAAAAGCTGTTTTTATGGCGTGTGGGTTTGGTCTTTATAGACCTCAGTTTCTTGCCGGAGGGTAGTGATCTGAACAGTCCGTGTTCAGGATGGGAATGGTCGACCACAATCTTTCTTGCTCGTGTGGTGGCATATATTCATATTCATATTCATCTGCTTTCTTATGTCTCATAATAAATCATAACCTACTACCAAAATGTCAGTCCTTTAGTACAGCCTGTGCTTGTGCCTGTGCCTGTAAGTTAGAAAAAACAAGACATACACTTTATACAGACATGACCGTGTTGTTGTACAGGAAGTACATGTTGTTTAGGATATCAGCCTGTGTCCTCCAAAACCCTATAAAGGGTAAAACACTTCTTATGTTTGGTCAGTTGACTCTGTACAGAATCACCTCGGTCTTTAGTAATAAAGATCTACGTATGACTTGAAGAAACCTCTGCCTCCTCATCTCAATTCCACCACACTCGCCCTAAGATCCTACAGGCATGCAGGTCCTGGAGGGATGGCAGATTGCAGCCAATCACTTTCTCTGCAGAGCAGATGATACACTGCAGTCTGCCCTTGTCCTTGGCAGCAGCGTACAAGACGGTGATGGAGCAGGTGAGGATGGACTCAATGATGGCAGATTAGAAGTGGACCATCATTGTCCTTGACAGGGTGAACTTCTTCAGCTGCTACAGGAAGAAGTACATCCTCTGGTGGGCTTTTCTGATGAAGGAGCTGATGTTCACTTCCCACTTGAGGTCCTGGGAGATGATGATGCCCAGGAAGCGGAAGGACCCCACAGTGTTGACCAGGGAGTCATGCAGAGTGATGGGGGGAGGTGGAGCTGGGCTACACCTCAAGTCCACTACGATCTTCACTGTCTTCAGAGTGTTGGGCTCCAGGTTGTTCTGGCTGCACCAGGTCACCAGATGATCGATTACCCATCTGTAGGCAGACTCATCCCCACCAGAGGTGAGTCCAATGAAGGTGGTGTCGTCCGCAAACTTCAGGAGCTTGACGGAATCGTGACTGGACGTGCAGCTGTTTGTGTACAAGGAGAAGAGTAGGGGGGACAGGACGCAGCCTTGAGGGGAACCGGTGTTGGTCAGGGGGTCAGAGACGTGTTTCACCAGCTTCACATGCTGCTTCCTGTCAGACAGGAAGTTGGTGATCCACTTACAGGTGGAGTCAGGCACGTGCAGCTGGGAGAGTTTGTCCTGCAGCAGAGCCGGGATGATTGTATTAAAGGCAGAGCTGAAATCCACAAACAGGATCCTGGCGTAGGTTCCTGCAGAGTCCAGGTGCTGGAGGATGAAGTGGAGGGCCATGTTTACTGCATCGTCCTGTTGGCTCTGTAGGCAAACTGCAGAGGGTCCAGGAGTGGGTCCATGATGGTTTTAAGGTGGGACAGTACAAGGTGCTCAAAAGACTTCATTACCACAAAGGTCAGGGAGACGGGTCTGTAGTCATTAAGTCCTGGGGTCCTCGATTTTTTTTGAAACAGGCTGGTACGTACAGTAGTATGTCTCTTCACTGGAGAAATGCTCCATGCATCCACCCCAGAGAGTATAACAAGCGCTCCTTATGCAGGAGGCCAATGGGCTCTGCCTATCTGTCTTTGAGACCATGTGGGATGAGCTAATATTGACTATGGATAAATCCATCACTGTGTTGTTGCCAATAACATGGTCTTTTGAACAGTATATGGCACGTCAAGGTTCGTTACACTGGCGTGAAACCTGAGCCCTGCGTAACAGAACAAATATGGCAAATAATGGCAGCTTGGCCAGCAGAGACGCACAAAAGCGCACAGAACTTCTGCTTAGAAACATTATTTGATTGACTTTTACACCTTTTTCTTTTATTTTCGTATGATTTTGTGATTATTTGTATTCACTGTTAGCGCAGTGTGTGCATGCACAAAATGGCCGAAAGTGGTTGCCATTGTGAAATGCAGGCTGTGCCACCAGACTGCACCATTGTACTTGTTGCCAAATCAACTCCTTAATTTGTTTGTTTTTGTCAATATTGTGCACCTTTTTCTTGATGCAGTCCTTCAAAAAATAAAGAGACGAGCATCTGGTTTGACTTTGCGTCTGTGGGTGTTCATTCACATAAAATGCATTTGGATAACAGTGTATACTGGTAAGCCCATTTGGTCACTTTTGGAGAGGTTTGGGCCACTCCAAAAGGTAAGCAGAAACTTAGAGAGGTGAAAAAAAGTTTTTTTGTGAGTAGTTTATGAGTTATTGTTGAAATGTACAACAATATATAAGATTTTACACCTCTAAAGACCCATAATGTCATTTAGTGGCCTTCTGGAGTCTAAAAACTATGCAGATTGCAGAACATTCATTTTTTGGTGGTATTCTCATGACATTCCAACCAGGATTGGATCAGCCTTGTGGCTGTAGCTCCATTGTGTTTCCAAGCTGACCAGGCACAGCCACAGGCATCTGTGCCACTGATAAAATAAAAAAGATTTTAGGTGAGAATAATAATTGCACTGTATTTGAGTTTCTGTTACTCTGGTTCAGTAATACTTAGACTGATTTTGATCAAACTCCCAAGGGTTACTTTTCAGAAGAGATCATGCCTGTAGTCAAAGGGGTTCAGAACAGTAACCCTTTTATTTTGGGTCTGTAATTTTCAGGCTTCTGCTCAAAAAAGGGGTGCTTGTTAAGGGGTTAAATTGTGGCGTCAACTCCATAAGTCAAATGACAGATAAAGTGTGGGTCAAAAATCTGTCTTGTCTCTGGCAATGGGAGACAGTAGTGAATGGTAGCCTACTAATAAAAACTTAACTGTCATAGAGCAGAGGGTGAGATGATATATTTTAGATTCAGTGGTATTCCCCTGGCTGTCGGCCGAGTTCAGTTTTTAGGTGGCCAACAGCACAAGACTGTGTGTGTGTGTGTGTGTGTGTGTGTGTGTGCGCGCATGTGCCTCCCTGTCTAATTGCCTAATGTTACTTAATGTCCATTGTTCAATAGTTAACAAACACAGATTATTATTATTCATTTTACTTTCATACAAGCAGTTATATTAGTAGTTGTACGTATAGGGGGATATCTTATTTTGAAAATATCTAGTATCTTATTTTGAAAAGAAGCAAAAGAACATTTGAGGTAAGAACCCAATTGGGGCAACAATTTATAACAATTGAGATCACGGCTCACTGCTTAATATCCACATCGCTATGGCTTCCTCCAACTTAATGGTCACCAAAAGAAAGTGTGCCACTTAACAAATGGGCTGCTTTATTCAATATGCAATTAACCTATATCGCTGGATGGAAGTTTTCAGTTCACCGAGGAGTTTTGACACTGAGTGAATATCTAAAAATGGCAGTATACTGTGCAGAAATCAATCCTCTTTCTCGCCATTGATTCCATTAAAAGCCTTTTTGGAGATTGATTACAGTGAAAGCCTCCCTCCGCTTTGGATTACAGTTGCACAGTTCCAGTCTCATTTTTTACAGTCCAAAGATATGGGCATTTATTCTATTACACTGCAAGGTGCAAAGCCTGGAGCCAGAACATCAGAGACCACCCTTTTTTTCCTTTTCTTCTAAGAATAATACTTTGCACAGATAGTAGAACATGCTTTTGGGGTGTTGGGTATTACCCTGCTTTTCTCCGATAAGTGTTATCACTCTATCGTTCCCTTTCCAGATCGGCTTTCTAACATTGAATGCATCAAAATGCACGTTTCATAGAATTTAGAGCTTCCTTTGTTTCAAAATAAAATGCAACATATATGCCATGTCAAAAAAGGGAAAACAAAATAAATTGCATATAGATTTCTTTGTATGCCGTAGCTCTCAAAACCGCAGCCTTATCTCTGTAATGGAATATTTATCAGTAAAGAGTACAGGAAAAAGAATGTTGCCTGTGGCGACTGAATGCATAAAACATTTTGTGATTTACTGCTGTTTGTATATCAAACAGAGAAATGATCAAGAATATTAAGGCTTGTTTGGGGGAGGGGGATCCTGACTCAGCGCCTTGTGGAGGCGGCCATCTTGAGGGTAAACTCGGGGACAGTGTCCTTGCAGGCCTGCTCTATGATTCATTTATCTGTCACATATTTCTGCTGAGCATAACACTATGTGCCAGTGGGATGTTTATGAATATATCCACAAAATGATATGAAAGCAATAACACTTCACAAGATCCTGGTTATTTCACTGCAAAATCGATCAGATATGTCTCTTGAAATTGCATTTCTCTCACTCTCCAGTTGTTTAATATTGAATCCAATATTTCACCAGGGTGCAGGCTATGTGCATAGGGGGAGAAGACAGATGGATTTTGCATATGGCTGTGCGTGACCTTTCCCTGGTCCCCTGCGCTGCTTAGTGCGGTATTTTGGCAGACTTAGGTGTTGTTGCTGCATAGATAAATGCTCCTCCTGAAACCTGTGCCTGTGAGGTCTGGCTTCTCAGTACCTTGCTTGCATTTTAAAAGGTTACTTTAGGATGCCAAGCCTCCACATCGCTCAGGGCTACTCTCTGTCGCTCCATCTCCTCGTTGTGGCCCTTCGTCTGGCACCGTATAGGCTGCTCTAAGTAGTGGATCAGGAGGATGGGGTAGGCAGGGAGGCAAAGAGCTATGGGTCTTGCCCCGACTGGCAAAGTGAGCAGGAGGACAGAGGATTCGCCCCTGTTTTCACTGTAGGGTATTCACAAGCAACAGTGGGGGCTCATAGATTAGCGAGCCTGACATATAAACAAGTCAGCTAATGTTTGAGAAGAGGAAAAAAAATCACAAAGGGCACACGGCTACTGGACCTCTGCCCCGGCATATTCATGAATCCGATATGCCCTTGAAACAGCTATGCCATTTACCGTAAGGGACAAACCACATCTTGATTATTCAGCGTGTGTATGTGTGTGTACAGGGACTACACACAAAGGGAAACCCAACCATGCCGCTAACGTTGCCGCTTCCCCCCCGGACAAGCTGAACAGTTTTTATACCCATTTTGAGGTTAATAACACCAACCACACGGAAGGAGTCCATACCACCTCCGACAGGGCCAACGCTCTGGTGATCACTGAAACTGACGTGTGCAAGGCATTCAAGCGCATCAACACCCGCAAAGAGGCCAGGCCGGACAGCATCCCAGGCCGGGTGATCAGAGCGTGCGTGACGCAGCTGGCTGGCGTGTTCACGGATATATTCAACCTCTCCCTTTCCATGTGTGTTGGCCCCTCGTGCTTCAAGTCATCCATCATTGTTCCGGTGCCGAAAAAAAGCAAGGTCACATGCTTAAATGACTGGCGTCCGGTGGTCCTCACTCCTATAGTGAGTAAATGCTTTGAGCATGTCAGGGACCATGGTCTGCAGCATGTTACCACCCACCCTGGCCCCTCGCCAATTTGCTTACCGGAAAAACAGATCCACAGATGACGCCATAGCCACAACACTCCACACCGCCCTCACCCACCTGGAGAAGAGGAACTCCTATGCGAGGATGCTGTTCATTGACTACAGTTCAGCATTCAACACTGTAGTCCCCTCCAGACTCGACACCAAACTCAGGGACCTAGGACTAGGACCCCAGCCTGTGCAGCTGGATCCTGGACTTCCTGTTGGGCTGACGCCAGGTGATGAGGATGGGCTCCAACACCTCTGCTCCTCAACACAGGATCCCCTACAGGGCTGTGTCCTGCGTGGCCATGCACAGCTCTAACTCCGTCATTACAGGGTTTCCCGCAGAAAATTGATTAGCTTTAGTGGAGGCGGGCGGCAATTCAGCCGAGGCGCAGCGCCTCCGCTATAAACAGCTGCGGAAAAACCTTCATTAAGTTCACCAATGACACGACAGTGATAGTTCTGATCACCGACACTGATGAGACGGCCTACAGGAGAGAGGTCAACAACCTGATACAGTGGTGCCAAGAGAACAACCTCTCTCTCAATGTCGATAAGACCAAGGAGCTGATTGCGGACTACAGGATTTTGATTTGATGTGATTTTATTGGATTGTCAATTAGTGTCAAACATTCACATGAAGGACATAAAAACAACAATCGAGGATAAAAACACAAGAAAGTCCAGGACTTATTTCCGTTGTGGTCCTCTGACATATAACATTGAACAGACAGTACTTAAACATACCATACATATAAAACACTATAGTACAAAGGCAATCTCTGGACAAACAGTTCTCAATAAATCTTAAATACAATTCTAAAAATACAATCTCAATAAATACAACACTAGCAATACAATACAGAAATATAAAACACCCTAGTATAAAAGCATTCTTAATAAATATAGCTCTAATAGAACAATAAAATACCGTGAGCATGAGCTGTAAACACGGAAAGTTGCGTAAGTGCTGTAAACAAAGAGATTTCCTCTATTCAGCAACCCTCTCTAGTAACCAGGCCTTAGTTTTTGTTTTAAAAGACTTCAGGCTGGTACTTATTTTTATTTGGAGATCTAATTTGCTCCACTGAACTGCACCTATATATGTAAAGGTTCCTTTACCCATCAATGTTATAGAGACACAGGCCACGAGTATGGATACTGTGGGTCTCTCCAACTCTTGTTAAGAGATTTGTTAAAAATACTGGGACTGTACCATGGATAATTTTATGTATCATGTCATGTAGCCTTGACATAATTCCTCTGGACTCCACCGGAAGCCAGTTAAAATTGTTCATTTTAGCATCTCTAATGAGTCCCTGGGTCAGGTTCCTTGCCTGTTTATACAGTATAAAATCTTCCTGATTTCTTGATCTATGAAACGTTTTCAATGCCTTCTCCCTATTTTTGATGACATCATGTATAGTACCAGGAAGAGAGGAGAGAGGCTGGACCCCATCACCATCAAAGGGTCTGCTGTGGAGAGAGTCAGCAGCTTCAAATTCCTTGGCGTCCACATCACCGAGGACCTCACCAGGGACAAGCACACCCGCCAAGTGGTGAAAAAGACACAGCAACGCCTCTTCCACTTCAGGCGGCTGAAGTAGTCTGGCATGGGGCCCAAGACCCTACGGACCTTCTACAGAAGCACCACTGAGAGCATCCTGACAGGATGCATCACCGCCTGGCATGGGATCTGCACTGCCCTCAACCGCAAATCGGTGATGAGAGTCATGCGGACAGCTGAGCGCATTAGTGGATTTAAGCTTCCCTCCATCCAGGATTTATACAACAGACAGTGTCCCCAGCCACCCAACCATGGACTGTTTCAGCTGCTACCGTCTGGCAAACGGTACCGCAGCCTCAAAGCCCGAACCAGGACAGCTTCTTCCACCAAGCAACCAGCAGCTACAGGACAGCTTCTTCCACCAAGCAACCAGCAGCTACAGGACAGCTTCTTCCACCAAGCAACCAGCAGCTACAGGACAGCTTCTTCCACCAAGCAACCAGCAGCTACAGGACAGCTTCTACCACCAAGCAACCAGCAGCTACAGGACAGCTTCTTAGCAACCAGCAGCTACAGGACAGCTTCTTCCACCAAGCAACCAGCAGCTACAGGACAGCTTCTTCCACCAAGCAACCAGCAGCTACAGGACAGCTTCTTCCACCAAGCAACCAGCAGCTACAGGACAGCTTCTTCCACCAAGCAACCAGCAGCTACAGGACAGCTTCTACCACCAAGCAACCAGCAGCTACAGGACAGCTTCTTCCACCAAGCAACCAGCAGCTACAGGACAGCTTCTTCCACTAAGCAACCAGCAGTTATGGGACAGCTTCTTCTCTTAGATTAAGGCCAGACCAGTAAGGCTAGACCAGTAA
>CABFOS010138723.1:0-10022 GCA_900660315.1 Diretmoides pauciradiatus | reverse complement strand
CACAGACACACACACACACACACACACACACACACACACACACACACACACACACACACACACACACAGAGATGGCCTCCAGAGGAGCTAGTCATTATTAAGTCTAGGGTCATGGGGTGTAGGTGCACAATAGAGAAATTATGTGTTTGGACATTTTGAATAGCTAGTCATTGAGATGTTTCCATAGTCTGAATGGGATAATACTACATGCCACAACACCACGGCGGCTTACTGAACCTGATCCTCCTGTAGACACTGGGAATGTAGCTGATATTATCTCTGTTTACATTTTGGAGATGGAAAACGACGATAGGGCAGAGAGAAGATAGCGGCAGTTTCAAGGGGATAAAGAGACGTTGAGAGGAAAAAGTGGAAATTGTGAGAGAAATATGGGGGCAAAGTGGTGAAGATTTGGGGGATGGAAGGAAAATCATGTAGGCATTGGTAGAAAGACTATATGACAATATATTGAGAATAAGTGGGAAGTTGTAGCAGGGAGTTTGGGAGGAAGTGATATATGAATAGATGGATGGAGGGATGGAGTGATGGATGTATGAATGGAGCTAGGTATGATGAGGGAGGTGTGGAAGACGGAAGGGGATGGGTGAGGAGGAATAGGTTGAGGGGGCAAGGTAGTGGAGTCTTATTAGCAGGGCAAGAGATGGAAAAGAGTGCAAAGAAAATGGGATAGCTGATAATAGGACGGCCATAGGTTAAAGTCAGTCTCTAAATGCTTCGCTCAACTAGAGACCGAAGACATTATCCCAGGTTTCTTTGCTGAAACTGGGTGGAAACAATTAGAGTTTAAAACAACCCTGCATGGCAGAACCAATCAAAAGTCTTTAGGGCAGGCCTTCATATTTGGAGTGGTGACCTGTAGAAGTCGTGTTTGCTTGTAAACACTGTCGTACCAGCAACAGCCGCAGTCGCCGAAGAAAACTCCTTCAAAGTTTGTTGATGTTTATCGCATTTGCAGCGAAACATATTCATCGGTAAAAAAAAATCAAAAACAATATTTTTGCTCGGGACATCCATTTTCAATGTTTTAAAAACCTCTCTCCGTGTTACAAAGCGATTCGCTATATCTCCAGTTTGTTTCACTACGGAGGAGAATGGGGGGAGAGCATTCCGGTAAGGCGTCATTCCCGGTAAAATGTAAGGGGCGTAGTTTGTTAGTGGCCGTTCTCGCCGCCGTTCTAGCAACTAACTTGCATTTAGAAAACCCCAGACGATTGGTAGGCGAGATCTCTGCTCGTCTACTATCGCGAGACTAGCTGTAGTGTTGCTGGCCACTTTTTGTTCCTCTCCTGCACACACACGCGCGCACACACACACACACACACACACACACACACATATAACCAGAAAAGACAAATGTAATCCTTTTCCCATATCATTAAGTCCACGCTAAAAGCAGACAAGCTAATCTCCACAGCAGAAAACTAAGAAGTATAACCCCTAACCTAAGTTAACCCTTAGTTCAGTTCTGTCCATGAATTGCGTTCATGTATCCGTTTGTGTTGGCTAGTTACAGTAACCAATGGCATAATGAAGCTCAGAGCTGTAGCGACATTATGACTTTCAAATCCCCGACATAGACATCCTGTCTGCACGGCGCCTTTGCCATGGTTACGCTGGCTAAACACACAGAGACCAGCTGTACTGGCAAGGTCATGTCCCTGCTCACTGATCTCTCAGAGGGCCCTGGGCACATACACACACACACCCATACTGACACATATGTGTATGTGCGTACACACACACACACACACACACGCGCACACACACACACGGAAACACATGCACACATAAGCGCACATATATACACGTGTGTGACCACATACACACATGTAGATGCATGCAAACTCCATCATGCACATTCTCATTGCATGCATAGGCCTATATGTACACCCCCACAAATGCACACAGTAATACACTTTTGTACACATAGACGTATATGTATATGTATATGTATAGCTATGTACACACACACACTTGCACACACATGCAAAGACACACATGTGTAGGTGTTACAGTGAGGTTGTTGTGATTGGTAATGATGAGACAGAAAGTCGGCACACTTTGTGAATGGGATTCTCTGTGTTGCACTGATGAGGAGGGGGTGATCACACATCACCTTCCTCTCTCTCCGAGCAAGTGTGTGGGTGGGTGTGTGTCTCGCCTCGTGGGAACCCTGGGCCATTCATCATGTCTGTCTGTGCTCCCGTGCACTCTGACACGCGTGTTTACCTTCGACATGTGTGTTGGCCGTTGGGCCGGTACGTGTGTTATTATGTCAGGGCCTAGGCATGCTCCACTCCACTCCTACTCCATGGTCTCATCAATAGAGAGCTTCATCTCATGGAAATCACTGCCCTCCAGGTCCTCTTCCGGTACAGTAGGGTAATGACAGACTTTTAGCTGGGGCCCATGCAGTCGGTTTTATTAAGGGATATTAAACCTTTTATGTGTCAAACATATTGATATAGATTTTGATTTTGATTTTAACTCTTATTTAATCAGGCAAGGTGGCTGCTTATAGAGGCCACCTTGGAGAGCAGTTGGGGGGATAGGGAGGGCACACTCCCAACTGAAAGCTGTCAGGTACATTCAGTGTTCAACTGAATTGGATACTATGCAGCTCCACTGGAGCAGCTGAGGGTTAAGTGCTTTGCAAAAGGGCTATTCGTTTTCTGTTCAATTTTCTTACCCATATTTTTCCAGACCACGTTATTCCCTAGGACTGCAGCCTTCCTGTCTTGAACTCATTTCTCCTACAGTTTGAGTACTGCAGCAGCTTCAATTTTAGTATTGATTCTCATCCACATCAGAGTATTTGGAACAAATGCAGATACAAAAACAATGAATACAGTATCAAATTATGTCCTGTATGCCCTAACTCAAGTTTAATAACTGGCATGCATTGGCATGCACACACTCTGTTCACCTATGGTAACCGCTGGGGTACTGTGTTGTGAGCCATGGAGCAGCTCTGTGAACTGCCATCCTCTCATAAAGATGATGCGTGAATGACTGGTAATCTGGAGTTGTCTTGTAAAGATGATGCGAAACTGACAGATTTGTAGAGGTTCAGAGAGACATTGGTCAAATAGGGAGGGTGGTGTGTGTGTGTGTGTGTGTTTGGTTAAACTGACAGACAGAGATGGAAGAGTCTTTCCAGAGACAAAAAGGACTTGTTGTCCTCATCAGAAGACTGACAGTGAAGAGCGGATAAACGTCACGCACCCAAACATAAAGAATGCAGTGACTAAGAAACAGAGAAGAGGATGGAGACACTGCAGCGAGGAGGTGACGGGGAGATGTTGCATGTGGAAACTTCTTATTGACCGATCACTCCAATCTCTTCTTGAGTAACAACTTCTTTGATTGTCTCTCTTCTTGGGCTTATATAACTCTTACTTTATCACTCTTTTATCATTGACCTCTTTCACGTCCTGTGAGTACAAAATGCTCTCTAAAAAGTGTTTTTTATTCTCTGGTTGGTCTGTCTTTCTTTCTTTTTCTTACTCTCTCTCGCTCTCTTTCTCTCTATCCCTGGACGGGTGGAGGAAGGTCTGGAATTTATCACACGTACCTAATAATTACTATCACAGGAAATGGTCCAGAGGAAGTAGGTGCACTAGCCCTGCTAATTAGTGTCATTCGTAAACACACACACGAGCACACATGCACACTCACACAAAGCTAATTAGTGTCATTTGGTTGGTGTAGAACTCTCGGGAAAGTCCAATCTGATTGGCCTTAGGGAGGCCACCACCCCCAAGTTTACCCTGCTATATAAATCTCAAGTCTAATTGATTAGGATGCCTGTGTGTGTGTGTGTGTGTGTGTGTGTGTGTGTGCACATGCAGGTGTATGCACATGTGCACGTGTGTACTAGTGTGCGTGTGGACTGCGGACTATGATGTTTAAAGTGTGTATGTGTGCTGATCATGTTATGCTCATGTGGTTGGATGTGTGACTCCATCCCCAGACTTTAATCTAAGTCTGTGTTTATAGTCTTTGAGGTGTGGATTAGTGGGAGTGTTGAGTCAGGCCCAGGCGAGGGCCCAGGAGGTCAGCCCAGAGAGAGGCCCACGTAAGCAGGCTCCAGTGCTGCTGAATGGGCCGATAATGGCCTGGATCAGAAGGAATGTGATCATGGAGCCTTGCTACTGACAGCCGGCCCCTGGGGACATGAATTACTCCCACTGATACAAAAAGAAGATGACAAAAACACTGCTTCAGGCACTGTCTCCCTGGACTCCCCGTCTCCAACACAACTAAATGAATCAAATTGCCTCCAATTAAAGATTTAACTATGCTTCTTTCCCCATGGCTGTCCCATTTTCTGCTCTCCCAGTCTCATGATACAAAAACATTTTTCACTGCATCACTGTGGCAAAAATGAGACAATAGGAGACACACAAGAGTTATTTGTCTGCATACGTGGTATGCAAAGCATTGTTTTACTCCTTGTTTTTTGTGCGAGGTAACAGACTGTGAGGTATAAAGAGTCATTTCTTTCATATGTGTTGCAGAAATGTAGAAATTTAGTGATTTTGCAAAGACAACAGTCAATGCAACGGCATGGATGCAAGCTTTATTATGATCTTATCAACGTTAGGCTAAAATATATCTTTACCCTGCTAGCTGGGCATGATACACATCCGACGCCTCCTAAGTGCCTTTAACTCCTCTGTGTCTGTGGTCCAGTTTGTGTTTTTCTCTTTTGAAATGTAACCACATTACAATCTCTACAGTGCCGGGTCGGTCAGGGTGAGATACCTCTCCTCTATATCTGGGTGCTATCAAACTTCACCATGGTGAGGGAAAATAATTTTGTACAAATCAACTCTTTTCTTTATTGATTTGAGTATGTCATTAAAAGTGCATTAAATAAGATGTTTACTGTCCCCAGCACAAAATTACCATAATATATCAAAGATGGAGGGCGGTGTTATGGAAGACCATTGCAACACATTTCATTCTCAAGTCAAAAAAGCAAATGACAAAGCAGCATTATTTTGCACCATGATATATTACAGTACCTCTTCACTTGACGTTTCTGTTGTTTCTGCACTCTAATTAGCTAACTACTCTAATGTCAAAATATGACTTTATATTTCTGTCAATTACAGGCCACAGTAAACGATGCCAGAAACCTGTCATTGTTGTCACAATTTCTCTGTTGCTCGTCATGCTCAGGGGCCTAAAAGTACTAAATTAAGAAAGAAAAATATACATTTCTGATATATATTTAATTTTAAAACTAAATCTTCACATAACAAGAGAACTCGCTATTAGATTCTTCATCTATAGGTTTGTATGGACTGCAGCAATACAGTAAGCTATGCCGATATATAAATATTTCTGTGACATTTGTCATTTTATCATAAGCAGATCTGGTCTAAGCAGTGCTTCTGTATATATATGTACATTGTAATAAGCTAGGTTTGGTAACAGTTCAGTTGTTAACCTTAACTAGCAGGCCAGGTAGCCTAACATTACTGTTCTCCATAGAGGATATTAACACATATGATCAACTAGAGCTGTGAGCACATTCAAATAATGAACTTAATCATGACCACACATGTCCCCTGGGACTGTAGAGAATCTGTACTTGTTCCACTATAAACCTGTTTCCCGAACCAAATTGAGTCTATGATTTATGTACGGCTGCTGCATCAAAGGTTAATGAATTTTATGATAGTGTTGACTGGTGTTGATGCATTTTCTTTTACACAGATTGGTGTAATGGGAGCGCTATAATTAAAGGACATTTTAAACTCAAACGTGATATCTCTGTCCCATTGTGACCAAACTGGCCTGATGAGGGTGGTATAATTAAAGGGTGAAATGTGAACTTTGAAAGGCCATAACTGCGACAACACTGGTCTGGTTTTGACAAAAATGATGCGCCATGGCACCGTGTTCTGGCATTTGAAACTACATTGATTGGCTTTAAGCAATACTATGTAGTTATTCACCTTAAAATATCAGTTTCAAAGTCTATCTATTGGTGTGCTGGATTATTACAGTGAGAATGGCATCTCTCCCATTACCACAGAGGGTCCCGGTGACCCGCACTCGCACGTTCTGCTTTACGGCAAACACGAGCTTTGTCATATTTGTGTCATATTTGTGCCAAAATCCGGTAATATAACTTCTTGTCGGTCGACATTGCTCCTCCTTAGTGCTTCTTTAGTCTTCAATGTAAACAAATACACAGCGTCAGCCGGTACCGGCACCAGCGCTCTGTGTGTTTTACGACAGTTGTGTTTTACGACAGCGGTGCTGCGCTTCAACTTCCTCTAGTGGCCTTTAGTGGCCGCTAAAGCGCACCAAACTGTGAAAACTACATAGTGGCTTTAAGGAGGGCTATGAATAAAAGTCAAAATGTTAAAGCCCAAACATAATATCTCAGACACCAGTGGTTTCATTCTGACGAAACTTAGAGAGATGGTTTTAACAAAATGTTTAAACCAGAACCAGAAATCCAGTTATCATAACAACAACAACAACAAATTACACCAATTGGGGAATGGGGGAAATATAGTTAAAGATCAATTAATCAATTAATTGTCATCTTGACAAAACTTGGAGGGATGATGTATCTTTTACTGACTGGCCCATGGGGGGATTGCGTCATTCATGGGGGGCGACATGTTTCACTTGTTTTTGATTGGGACACAATTATTTTCATGTAGTTAGTCATGGACATGAATTCAGTATATAAAGTTATATAAAGTACTGCTCCTCCAGGCTCTGAACAAAACACTAACAACACATCGCTTGTTTGTCAAAGGCCTTGATGTCTTCTGTGTTTGGGTCCTTAGATCTGCCAAAATAAGGTTTATGTTGGAATATGACCCAATGCAGAAAGAAAACCTTTTATTTTTAATTGTTTATAATGCCTTTTCAACTGGATTTGTGTATAAGCGCCACAGCTCTTGCCATTCCTATCTCTGAGCCATGTTTAATTTGATTTGCTCTCCCCTTTCTCTGAAGTGTCAGTAGTGAGCTGGGCTGGCGTGACCACTGCATTATTACCCAGAGGTCTCCAGGGGTGCATGGGCCTGGGCCTTCGCCTTCACAGGGAGAGGGGCAGGCCAGGGGACAGGCCTGTGTGAACAGCTGTGCCCTGTTTTAGACCCTCCGACTCAATTACCTCCTACTCTTTGAAGAAGTCTTTCCTTACACACTTTCACACATGCAGCACACATTAGGGCAGTAGGACGTGGATATGACCACAGGACAAAAAGTTCAAATGCCTCAAATTTGATTTCTCAATTTAAAAAAAGGACCAGATGACATTTTGGCCCTTTTTAAATGGCATTTAAAACCACACTCTAAAAAATGGCTCTTTAAAGGTTCTTCAAATGGTATTTTATACAATCATTAATATTTGAATACCTCTTGAAACTACGACTCCATATAGCCAGTAGACATCCCGTATAAAACCAAATATTTCTGCGTAGAACCGCAAATTATTCTTTGTAGAACCCAGAGTGGTTTTCATAGCACTGTAACACTGGAGCACATGGCCATCACGTGGTCAAAACCATTCTACAATTCCACTGAGCTGCCACGGCAACATTTCAGAGAGATAGCCTGAATCCTATTTTAAGCAATGGTCGCTTTACAGTTCTGTGCTAAGTACGCAACAATGGAATTCAAATGCATGACAGAAATCACAAAAACATGAGCTCTGTGCTTTCCTATTCCTATATAAAAATTGGTTATATATAGTAACGGAAGTGGTTCCCCAATGATAATCAGCCAAGAAGGCAAAACATTTTTCATTTCAGGCATGTAGCTAATATGCTTTTATCCAGTACAACTTACAGTACAAACTTTGAAGCCTTAGATTACCAAAATTACAAACATTAGAGTACAATGGACAGAGCCACGGCCTCATAATAGATTTAACACATATTCCTATGTCCCTAGGATGCTCATGCATGATGGGGATGATTTGAAGGGAATGACAAGATGGTACTGTTTAACACCTTCTGAGAGTGTATGTTTTTCAACTTATGATTCACATTCATTTGATTTGGTTTACTGTGAAATCCCTGTATCTGTGACTTAGTCGAGAACCTTACCTTCTTCCAGGGCCAATGGATCAATGGATCACCATGTTACACCGAAGCAGAAGCTAAGTATCTAACATGGTTACGTGCTCCTGATGCTTTCAGACATTTGTCTCAGAAGAATGAATTTCAGCAGCAGAGGATTCGGAGCATTGGTTACAGTGAGTTACATTGACTTATTGGCTAATTCTGTTTTCTTTCTGTTTTTCTTTCGACTTAATTGAAAATTGCATGACACTGATTTAAATGAAGCAGTACTCTGTAATAACAGTTTTCTTTTGCTTGTCTGACATGTGATTGAGTTACAAAGGGGAATGTATTTGCAACAGGTGCCACAAACACAGTACAGGCATGAGGGCCTCCATGTCCACCCTCAGTAACCTCCCTGTGCCCTAAGCCCTAAGCCTGCCAGGGAAACCTGATTCCAGTTCAGACACTGGCACACACTGCTGCTGCAGCCTTCGGAGTCCCTACTGGTGCAACCCTGAGAGATGTCCGAGTGAGGGAAGTGTGTGTGTGTGTGTGTTTTGTGTGTGCAGGCACAAAGGTGTGTATGGACATGAAGGTGTGTGTGTGTGTGTATTGTGGTATGCTTTTGTGCATATGTGTGTGTACATGCCTTAAAGTATGTTTTTAGGAAAAAGCTTATAGCATGAATCCTTCTTCCTAAATTCAAAACAAAACACTATTTATAGTTTTTATCATACCGTCAGTCATAGCAGTCACACATGCAATACAATAATGCATATAACAACATGTATCTTTAATCCAAGCACAAGCCCCTTTACAATCAAAGTGATCAAATGTGGTGTGTGATTTTAAAATAGCTTGAAATTTGAAGAATGATCTGTATAAAATAATGATTTATGATATCAATAATATTATTACACATTCTTGTTTATGTGGAAGAATGTGAGAGTTAAAGAATTGTATCTCATTCATTTCCAGTTACATATTCAATGGTGGGAGCAACATTTTCTCACTTCCTTTTTTTCAGCCAATCACTGCCTTAGAGGGGCGGGCCTAGAAAGCTTTTGAACCAATCAGCAGTGCGTATTCCTGAACGTTTGCTTCTTGGAACAAGTTAATACATCTAGGGGCGTGGCTCTGCCTTGCTGATTACAGAACAGACATGTTTTAACTCTTAAAAGGTCATATCCAATGAAAGTACAACACTATGATCATAATGATGGAAGGCAGTTAAGAATATCAAAGCTACAACCTTTTCCTATCTTCTACAAAATTGTATTTTATTTTATTCTAATTAGTAATGACTGTATGTGTACTCGTCGTAGAAGTAGGGTGTTACTAACATTAGCAGGCAACAATCAAAAAAAGGAATGGGAGCTCACAGTTATTTACTGTTATGCCCTGAAACCAAGACAAGAAACCTGAGATAAGGTGGAGGCAGACGTGTAAAGACGTCAGTAAGCAGGAATTCACCTGTTGTGGCTCCAGCCCACCTGAAGGCCCTGTCTGAAGCGTGCTGAAGCAATCCAGAGGGGAGAATTGCTATAAAAAGTACTATAGACCACATTAACTATGATAATAATCTTGTTTATGTGTTTTAAATAGTAAAACACTAATGCCCTCTGTGTCCTCATACACCCAGCACCGTCCTCTCCATTGTCATGTGTTTCTAATGTAATTTATTCAAATGCTCCTGTCCATTACTCACAAGTATTATCCTCTTTCTTCATGCCATCATTATACTGATTTACAGTCATAAAGGAACAGTTCAACATCCTCTAACAGAAAAGGTGGCATTTTCTTAAGAATGTTGTTTATTATGTGATTCTTATTGAAAGGTTCAATTATTTTACAAAGAAAGTTTTGTGTTAAATGAAGCTGCCATACAGTACATCTAACATATTTTCTATTTTATTTTTCCTTTTCTATTTCCGGGGCATGGAGCCAGAAGAGTGT
>CABFOS010138703.1:0-10131 GCA_900660315.1 Diretmoides pauciradiatus | reverse complement strand
TGCTTCTGCATAATTCCATTCATTTATTCCACTAAGAATAATGTACAAACATGATTCTACAAACCTGCTCGGTGTAGTTTTATCTCAGGCTTCAGCACGACGTCCAGCATTCTGCGCTGACGGTCGATCTCTTCCTCATAAACTACAAGCGTTTTTTCAAAGGCTCCTAATATTTCTTCAGCAGCCGCAGTTAGTCGCTCGTTGACGAACGTCCTCAAGTAGTGGACTGTAGACATTTCTATTGAATTACACGAGATACTTTGTAAACAACGCAACCAAGACTAATAAACCAAACTCTCATCGAACCGAATTCGCTGACGGACCTGAATGTGTTTACAGACACTTCCGCCGGACTCTATATAACGTCGCACCGCTTTATATGGAAAGGGTTCCGCTTCTGGTGGTGGTGATTTTATTTTGAAATCTGATCTAGCATGGGTATTGTATCATAACTACAAAAATAGTGGATACCAAAATTAGTTATGGAAAAACATAAGTTATTTCAATTTGTTTGAATAGCTTAAGATCAGACGTAAGAGTCTGTGTTTGTAAAACACTAAGTAAGTTCAAACAAACCTTTAAAAATAACACACTGACTACATACAGTAAAGGTGAACAAAGAGGTGGACAGGAGTAGTGTGGATAGAGGACCAGTGGTGTCTTTTCTATCTTGCTTTATTTTTATTTTGAACACTATTATTGCCTATTGTTCCTTTCTCTCTTCTTTTGTTTGAATACTATGGTGATTGTAAATAAAAGATAGATGAAGCTTAAATAACAGGGGTAGGACTCGAAAAGTTTCAAAACTTCCTCCTACGCCCTTTTCGAACATTGTTTAGTTAATTGAGTTTTGTTTAATATGTTATTACTATTGTATTATTTTGCTGCCTAAATATTTGTATTTTTTATTTATTTTTATTATTATTTCGTATTCATTTTGGTTTTAATGTTCGAAATAAAAAATCTATCTATCTAAGAGTGATCATAATATATCTATGGCTTAAAAGGTGCATTTACCTTTTATATATATTGTCTGAGAGCCTGGATCACCCCTGAGTATCTCTTGATTAGTTTTAACTAACACAATTGAAAAGTAAATACAAAAAAGAAGAAGAAAATGCAACAGGCACCTAAGAGAAATTGTAATGGAAAGCAATATGAATTTATTTTTATTTATTTGTTTATTTAGGCAGGACAGTGCATATTAATGAACAGTACATAGAAGATGTAATGTAAATACACCAGATTTAGCAGGAGATGCTTATTTACATCCACAATGCTGATGGGTTGAAATAATCTCCTCCTAACCTTCCAGTCACAACTGTGTCCTCTGGATTACCATTTCCCCATGTACTGCACATGAAGAGAGTGTACCCCTGTCTCCCTGTACCACTGACCCCATCTTAGCCTTTTATTCCCACAGGAGGTGGGAATAGCTGGAAGACTGGTGCAGAGCAAACAACCTCTGCATCAATGTGGGGAAGACAAGGGAGATGATTGTGGACTTCAGGAGAGGTCACACTACCCCCCCCCCCTCTACATCAGAGGAGCAGCTGTGGAAGTGGTCTCCGGTTTCAAGTATTTGGGGGTGCACATCTCCAATGACCTCACGTGGGCCAACAACACAGCGAGCATCGTTAAGAAGACCCACCAACGCCTCTACTTTCTGAGGCTGAAGCGAGCTGGCCTCAGCATCCCAGTCCTGACAGCGTTCTACAGGTGTGTGGTGGAGAGCGTCCTCACTTCCTGTATCACGCTTTGGTATGGAAACTGCTCTGCTGCTGACAGGAAGGCTCTCCAGAGGGTGGTTAAATCTGCTCAGAAAACCATACACAGCAGTCTCCCATCCATCGGGGACATCTACATCAGCAGGTGCAGAAGCAGAGCATCCTGTGTTATGAAGGACCCAACCCACCCTGCAAATGGACTTTTTGGCGTCTCTTATTTCTAGCTTTTTTATTTATTTTACTATGCTGCTGGACCTGAGTCACATGTTTCGTTCTTTCGTGTGTCAACATGTAACAGAATGACATAAAATTAACCTTGAACCTCATGTTGTTGTAAGCGCCTGTGTAAACGCTGTCTACAGAGGATTTATGAGCCCACCTGTAGGCTGCAAATGGGCCAAAATGACACTTGGGGCCACTGCAGCTCTGAATGTCCAGAATGACTGACCCACTGATAGACTGAACAACACACAGACCCAAGCAGGAAATAGACAGATACATATACAGCACAGATAGACATTTAGGTAGTCTGACTGTTTTACAATTCAATCTTTTTAATCACTTTTCTTCTGTTTTCACTGTGCAATTAATGTAAAATAAAATAAACTTTACAGGTCACACTTGGTTCTTCATCCTTTGCACTGACAGTGTTTTGCTATATGTGTGTGTTTTTTATTTATCAAATGTAAAGGTTCTAAGAATGGAAACAATTATAATTGATGTTAATTTTTGCCAATAAATATTTGGAATCACTTTAAGTGTGTGTGTGTGTGTGTGTGTGTGTGTGTGAGAAAGAGCGACAGAATGTGTGTACATAGATGTATATGTGTGTGCCAAAGGAATAGAAGGGGTACAAACCCCCTACTGTGAGCATTGGACTAAAAAATTGAGCCATTTTCCAGCCCCTCAAGCCTGAATAGATCCGCAGCCAACATCCCTGCAGGAGAAACATAATGAAAACACGTTTGGTTCTGTGGCAGAAATTAGCCATCTCAGGTGTGTGTGCTTTGACTTGCTTCAACCACAAGTCAAAGCACACTCAGTGTACTGTGAAGGCCTGAGGGTCTCCGCTTCTGTGGCAATGACAGCCACTGGGATTACACTCATCCTAACCACAATTTCTTTCAAATGTGTTTTTATTCTTTTATTCCATTCTTTATTCGGATCCCCATTAGCTGCCACTAAGGTAGCAGCTACTCTTCCTGGGGTGGAGCAATAGCTGACATATGAAGACGTTACATTTGCTCGTTGTTTCTAATGCAAAGAAAACACATTACAAAAACACTCTAACTGAATACCTAGTCTACAGTTTTGCTCAGGTTGCTCTTACTTGTTTCTCATTCTGTTTGATCCTCCCTAAAAGAAATTGTAGGATTCTCTGCCAAGTATGTTGATTATTAGGCTAGAGATTATGTGTGTAAAGGATAAATTAAGTTGGTAAAAGAAGAGTGCAATCTTTAAAAAGGTGTGAGGGGGGTACAGAAGGAAAGGGAAAACGTAGACTACTAATTTGAATGGAATTCACACTCATAGATCAAAGGTGGGAAGATTTGAGGGTTCCACCTTAATTTAAATTGGGTTATACTTTCTAATAGGGGCAATAGTTTCATGCCCAGGAAGCTGATCCAGTTCTTCTCTTTGAGCAGGGAGCTCAAATGGTATTAAGAGGTGAAATAATATTTCACTGCATATAAAAAAATGCAAGAGCTTTAGATTAAAATGTAGACATACAATAGTGGGTGATAACACAACACTTTATTTGTGAGTAAAACCACAAAAGAAATGGGATGGGACGGGTTATTAATGGAGAATATATAGAAGGCATTGGTTTTTACAAGATATAAATATTATGACAATGAAATAAAAGCAAAAACAATGAAAACTCATAAATTGAAGAAGCAATTAACCAAAGTCAAAAATAAGACAATAAGTGACAAAAAGAAAATTGAACAGCTCCAACTGAGTACATTGCCAGCACTGAAAATCAAAATAACATCCTTATAGTTCAAAATCAAGAGAGAGGAGATATGGTTGGCAATACAAAAACAGGCAAATGTCCAAATGTCCTTGAATGGATGTTTTACAGGAGAATCTTACAAGGAGTTTAAAGAAGAACTATTCTGGAAAGAGCTTTTAACTAGGCTGCTGATTAAGGACAATAGACAGATATTTAGTGCACTTCAATCATTACAGTAATACATACATAAGGAAAGGAATCATGACCCATAAGGACCCATAACATTATTGAACATTGATCAACTAATTTTAGCAGCTAGATAGATATAGATATCTGGCAGATATCTGGCCTACATTACATATAATAGAATATTATAATTATTAATATTATAATACATTGGCTCTTGACACAGATGATGTGGTTCTCTAACAACATAGGAAGTCACTACCTGCACTTATGTCAGTCATGAATGAATGCAGCCATGTCTCTGGATACAAACTGAATGTGGAGAAATGTGAGCCACTGAATTTAGGGGACAATATCTATCGACCAACTACTAATTCTGTATCCTCAAATGAGGAGTCTAGATGTGTTTCAGATATTGCCAATATATGGATATTGTTTGACTGCACCATACAACTTAATTCGTGGATCTTATTTCTTAAGCTACAGATGTTTAAATGAGCGATCAACCGGCCTTTGCCTGGGGTATTAAGAGTGTTAGAGCCCATATTAAAATGACAAAGCAGTAAAAAGTCAGATGGTAGGAGTACGGCTTAATGACCCGACTCACCTGTAGGATTGGTAATTTTCTCATTGCCTCGTTGTTTCACGGGAGGATGAGTTATCAGTCTTTCATGCCTGAGATACGCAATGTCCCCTTTCTCACATGCTAGCCTCAGGCCGGCATGAGATCCCTTCTCTCTTGGCAGACTGCCTTGGTGAAGTCCTCATTGATAAAGATGTTTGTTCCTTTCAGGTGTCTAGCATTCTGAAGAGCAGCTACTTTGTCCTTGCACCAAAGAAACTTTACGACGATCGGCCGTGATCTGTTGCTGTCTGCTCCCGGTCTCCCCGTTCGATGCGCTCACTACAGCTCCAACTCATGGCTTTTTCCAAGCTGTAGTTTTTCCCTCTGCCATTGTAGAACCTTTTCCTCCGACTCTGCCCATCCTTCGTTTTTGGGTTCCACCATTCCATCCATAACCAGGTTATTTCTCCTGGACTGGCCCTCTAGATAGTCCATTTTTTTGTTGAGGGCCTGGATGTTTTCACTCATCGTATGAATGACCTGTTGCCTACTATTGCAGGTGGCCAGCTGTTTTGCACTGGCTGATTTCAGGTCGTCCGTATCCTTCTGGTTGTATGCTTGTTTTGAGATCTTGTAAGTCCTTCAACATGTTGTTGTCCATTCGTTTGTTTGTAGCATCCATTATGATTTGAATAAAACATTTGTTGAATTATCTCAGTAAACACCTCCTTTTGTTGTTGTAGGAGTTCGTGTACCTGAGCTATAGTAACCCATGATTGCACAAAGTGTTCTTCCGTGTTAGCTTCTGTTAGCTTCAGCTTGCTGCTGCCAGATTGCTGCTGGATTCACTTTCAGAAACTGTAACCCAGGTAACAGCAATGCTCCGCTTCACTCTCTTTCAGTTGCTGACATTCAGATCTAGCAGCCCAGTGCAGCCAGTCTGCTACTGCTGTGGGTTGAAAGCTGCACTGACTTGCTCTGTGTGGACTCGGAAGTGCTTTGTAAAAGATGAGCCATCTGCAAATTCGTTCTCACTTGTGTGAATACTCATGTGCTTTTTCAAGGTTGCACCACAGCTCATTTTTTTCCCACAGGTGTTGCAAGTATATGGTCTCTCACCTGTGTGAATTCTCATGTGCTTTTTTAAGGTTGCACTACGGCTGAATTTTTTACCACAGGTGTTGCAAGTATATGGTCTCTCACCTGTGTGAATTCTCATGTGCCTGTTCAAGTCCGCACCACGGCCAAATTTTGTCCCACAGGTGTCGCACGTATATGGTTTCTCACCCGTGTGGGTCCTAACATGCTCGTCGCGTGTACATTGATGGCGGAATGATTTTTCACAAAAGCTGCATTTGTAGGGCATTTTGACAGTGTGGATTCTCATATGAGTTTTTAACTTTGTCAATTGAGAAAACTCTTTGCTGCAACTGTTGCACTTGTAAGATTTGTCGCACTGTTTTGGCTCTGTACTCCAAGTTGATCCTGCATTCCCATGGTTGCCACAGCTGTATGTTTTGTTATGTTGGCTCTCAGCTATGTGACAGTTGTGAGAGAGGAGCTGCCAGTCACCATCTGGTTCTAATACTCCAGAACCCTCTCTGTCAGCTTCAAATTTTATCCATTTAAATGAGATGGCTTGCGATGCATTCTCTACTACACTCTGAGTTTGGTAGGGGTCTGAATGCAGACACTGATCTTCACTGTGGTCACTTTCCTCACAAGTAGGAGTAAATGTGAACTTCAAGATATCAGCCTCCTCTTGCACTAGAAGCTGCTCCCCTTCCTGACTGATGCAGAGTTCCTCTTGTTCCTCTTTAATCTCTGAGGGCTCTGGGTCCTCTTGGCCTAGACTTGAGTTCCTCTCCTGGTCACAGTACTGCTGGTCATGGGGAGCCTGCTCTTCACTGACACATGGCTGTAAAGGTTCTGGAAGGAAAGAGAAAGGAAGTATTGAAAGAGGCACTTGATCAAACAAATATGAACCTATATGTTACTATTAATAAGGTATGTGGGTGCTGAAAGCCTGTAGTCAGCTCAATCCCTCAGTAATAATTTAGACAGTGGCACATTAGCCAAGGCTTGATGCTACGACCTCTGCTCCTGTAGATGTCGCTGTAGGGCTAGTAGTGGCCCATGCTACATTGCTCCACTAGGTATAATGAAAATCAGATGATGCCTCAAGCAATTATACCTCACTTCCTTTTTACACTGCATTGTGTTGACCTTGAGTGGCAGCCATGTTAAATTGTGCCCATTGACCGTTAGGGAGCATGCATATTAAGCAGAATGTCAAAGGGATGATGCATTAAGCAATTAGACCTCACTTCATGTTTACGCTGCGTTGTGTTGACCTTGAGTGGCGGCCATGTTAAATTGTGCCCATCGACCGTTAGGGAGCATGCATAAGTAGAATGTCAAAGGGATGGTGTGTTAAGCAATTAGACCTCACTTCCTGTTTACGTGGCTTTGCCTTGACCGTGAGTGGCGGCCATGTTAAATTGTGCCCATTGTCTCTTAGGGAGGATGCATATTAAGTAGAATGTCAAAGAGATAAACAATCTAAACAATTAGACCTCACCCCCTGTTTACATAACGCCCCACGCGGTTCCCCGTGATTCGGATCCACCCCAACATGTCATGGGGTCGTTGTTGACCGATACTACAGCCTTCTACTGGGTTTCATGAAAATCGGTCTGGTAGTTTTGTATACGGACGAACGACCGAGAACATTTAGTAATAATGTACAAACAACATGAGGTTACAAACCTGCTCGGTGTAGTTTTATCTCAGGCTTCAGCACGAGGTCCAGCATTCTGCGCTGACGGTCGATTTCCTCCTCGTAAACTACAAGAGTTTTTTCAAAGGCTCCTAATATTTCTTCAGCAGCCGCAGTTAGTCGCTCGTTGACTAACGTCCTCAAATACTGGACTGTAGACATTTCCATTGAATTACACACGAGATACAATATAAACAACGCAACCCAGACTGAACCAAACTCTCATCAACCAGTAACTGAATTCGCTGCCGGACGTGACGTGTGTATGGATACTTCCGCCGGACTCTATATAACGTCACACCGTTTATATGGAAAGGGTTCCGCTTCTCGTGGTTATTTTATTTTGAAATCTGCTCTAGCATCGGTAATGTATCATAACTACAAAAACGTAAATAGGGTCACATCATGGATACCAAAATTACAGTTAAGGAAGTGGAAATACACAAATTACTATGAACAATGACAATAAAGTTTAATCTAATGTAATCTAATTGTCTAGATCCAATTTCCCTCTATATTCCTCTTTCAGTGCTAGTGGGATTTGGTCCTCTAAATTCAGTGGCTCACATTTTCTCCACATTCAGTTTGTATCCAGAGACATGGCTGCATTCTTTTATGACTTACATAAGTGCAGGTAGTGACTTCCTACGTGTTTTAATGTAGAGAACCACATCATGTGTCAAGAGCCAATTTATGGCATTCACGAGTTCACAAGCACATGCTTGTACGTGTATTGAGAAAAGGCGAGAGTCTGCTCCCTCTGGCCACACCTTTACTGTCCTCACTGTAGGTTTCACACGTTTGTTTCACAATATTATATACTTGGGAATTACTATACCAAAATGTCAGCATCTACTCTCTAATTGAAATATGAGAGTCTGGAGGAGAAATTAAAGCAAGATTTTAACAGACAAGAGGTTGATATTGATGTCACTGTCAGATTGTATTAACATTGTTTAATTTGTTTCAGACACCATCTTTGACCATTGATTCAAGTGTTTATGAAATGATACCCGAGACAAATTATGATTTACCACACTAATGTTTTCAGATACAATACCTGCAGGTCAGAAGCTATTTACAGAAACACAAGTTTAGTGCAGACACAAGTGACCTTCAGCTTCATCAAAAATCAAATTGCTGATATTTATACGGCAATTTGATTTTTTTAAAATTCAATACATTTTTAGAAGATATTAATCACCAGGAAAGCATAAATAGCAAAGGAAAAATATCAATCTAATGAGGTATATGAAGAGATTAGCAGGGGAAGACACAATTCCTCGGCCTCTCATTTTTGGAGAGAATATGCTTTGAAGGTACAGATAAATTATTTTATAACACCAGTATTAAAAGCTAAATATACCTCATCTTCCAAATGTTGCCGTGAATGTGGGGGAAATCTTGCAAATTTTACTCACATCTTTGGGTTATGCCCTGTATTAAAACTATATTGATAAGATATAAAGAATTGGAACACATTATAAAATGCTCATTTCACAAATTCTGACTTTGTGCTACTTGGACAGATGGCAATTACAGTTTTTCTCAATCGCTTTCTTGAAACACTTGGTACAAACAGCACCACACAATGGATTACCTGCAAAAGCCCGTAACTTGCTCAAAATCCTTAGCTTATCTCTCAAAATAAATATTTATTTCAACGTCGGTGCCATCAGAATGAAAAGTCCTTCTGTCATTGTTTCCAAACAAGACAGTCAAAATGTTTAGCCATGTTGTCAATGTGTTTGTATTGTGTATAAGTATTTTCTGATGCAAACTATGGCGAAGGTTTTGATGACAATGATTAAAAATGCACAAGGCTGCACTTTTCTTATATGTCATACATCAATTTCAACAGTACAAAGTTACACATTACTCTATGTGGGAGATTGATTGCGATTGAGATTGGACAGGATTCACATTTACACTTTTACTGTTTGTACTGTAATTTGTTGACAGACCATGTTATTGTGATACAGAAAAGAAAAAGACTGCACAGCACAAAGGAAAAAAATACCAAATTAGAAATGTAAACATAGGAAACACTGCTTAGGCAGAACTGTATGGGGAATGAACATTCTTTCTACTGTACACCTCCTGACGTTCCTGTCTGTTTGGCCACAGATTCTCATCCACATCACAACGGATATCTTCCCTCAGAAATTGTAACTGTGTTGCGCTCTATATATCTATATCTGCTGCCAATTGAAGGTTCATGAGATTCACCTCTGAGCTATTTTAGAGAACTGGTTGATCATTGGTTGATCTAATGCTTCACACATTCCCTTTCATTAATGAAAGTGCAGCTTCACTTGAGAGCAATTCATCAATTCAGGACACATTTACAAAAAAAAGCCTAAAAGAAATATATAGAAAACATGCTTGACAGATTATGACAACTGGTTCAACCATTTTGCATGTAATGACTCATGCAATGAACTAATGCCGAGATGTTTTGGGGGGTCAGACTATCCAAAAGAGAACCTGTATAATACATTTTGATCACCATGACATAGGCAATTGATAATGTAGGAAACAGCAGACAATTGCACATAATCAATTGCATGAATATGCCAAAGCATTTGCAATTTGTTCAAATTGTGACTAGATGATGTGGAGTTTGAACAAGTAGTTTTGAGAATTTCAATTCTGGTGTGAGAAACGTACCAAAGCGAATGAGAAAATAAATGGTAAATGGACTGTATTTATATAGCGCTTTTCTAGTCTTCTAGAGACCACTCAAAGCACTTTTACAATTCATACACTTCACACTTTACCCATTCACTCTCACATTCACACACCGACGGCGGTGGCAACCGTGCAAGGCACCAACCTGCTCGTCGGGAGCAGTGAGGTGTTCAGTGTCTTGCTCAAGGACACTTCGACACGCTACCGGGAGGAGCCTAGAACCGGG
>CABFOS010138697.1:0-10826 GCA_900660315.1 Diretmoides pauciradiatus | reverse complement strand
TGCTGGGTGGCCTTACTGGTGCTGGGTGACCTTACTGGTGCTGAGTGACCTTACTGGTGCTGGGAGACCTTACTGGTGCTGGGAGACCTTACTGGTGCTGGGTGGCCTTACTGGTGCTGGGAGACCTTACTGGTGCTGGGTGGCCTTACTGGTGCTGGGTGACCTTACTGGTGCTGGGTGGCCTTACTGGTGCTGGGTGACCTTACTGGTGCTGGGTGGCCTTACTGGTGCTGGGTGGCCTTACTGGTGCTGGTGGCCTTACTGGTGCTGGGAGACCTTACTGGTGCTGGTGGCCTTACTGGTGTTGGTGGCCTTACTGGTGCTGGTGGCCTTACTGGTGCTGGGGGCCTTACTGGTGCTGGGTGGCCTTACTGGTGCTGGGAGACCTTACTGGTGCTGGGTGACCTTACTGGTGCTGGGTGACCTTACTGGTGCTGGGTGACCTTACTGGTGCTGGGTGGCCTTACTGGTGCTGGGAGACCTTACTGGTGCTGGGTGATCTTACTGTTGCTGGGTGGCCTTTGGCTTGAGTTATAAGAACTTTGATCCCAGTAACAAGGTTTGCCCTTTCTGAACACATCACTCAAAGAAAGTGAAACAAAGTGTGGAGAAATCTTTGGTTACACCTCTAAGCTGATGTTAATGTTTTGGTGCTACTTGACAAGGTTATCACTGTCTGAATTAGTAAAAAAGTGTCAACATATCAAACTGTCACATTGCTGACAAAGTGAAGAGTTATTTCCTTGGTATCACAGCTGTGGTTAAGTTGAGTCTTTCAATAGATTGGTTGCATCTTACTTTTCTATGCTATGTAACAAAATATCTAAAGTTGTCACCAAATGTCCATTGTACAATATTGATGTGATGTGGTTGGTTTCTAAAAAGCACCAGTCTGTCCTAATTATCATCAACCAAAATGCAGCAAACAAGATATGAAATAATTTCTTTATTGTCCAATAGGAAGAACCATTCCAAATGCCTGGTCCACTGTAAGATGGGGGTTAGCCGGTCTGCCTCTACGGTTATTGCCTATGCAATGAAGGAGTATGGTTGGTCCCTGGAGAAAGCCTACAACTCTGTCAAGCAGAAACGGAGTATAGCTCAGCCGAATCCTGGTTTCATGAGACAGCTGGCAGAGTACGAAGGAATCCTGGACGCTAGGTAAGCAAGCGTACGGGTTTACTCAGGTCAACACAGTCTCTTATGAAATGAGCACAAACTCTGGAACGTAGATTATATTTTGTGGACAGGAATTAATGTGATCAGTATGTTCCTCCACCAAGAAATTAGAGTATGTGATAACACATGAAAAAGTTAGTTAGCTAGTTTGGATCTACCAATGGCTCCTCCTCGCTGCTGATAAAGCTTTGGTCTTGATTCTCTTAAATTAGCACAGTTTTGGCACTGATGACCATGATATGTTGCTTAATTGTCTGGGAAAGTGTATGGGGCTCACAGACGCTGCTCTGAATTAGGGTCTGGTTAGGGTTGGGGTCAGTTCATCTGAAATATTGTATTCTACAATGGTCAGTCTTAGGCCCTCCAGGATTATATGCTGGATGTCACAAACTTTCCTCCAACTCAACAAAAAAAGTCTGAGATTGTTATTTTTGGACGTAATGCTCATTTCACAAAATTACAGGATATCAGGCTGCACAGTTAGCTCAGTCACCTGTGTGTATTATCACTAGCACACTAGTGTGTATTATCACTAGCACACTAGTGTGTATTATCACTAGTCATAAGGTTTACATCTTATAGCATGTTTCCTTAAGCATCTCAGGGCAAAGAGAGTTGTTAATTAGCATGCAGGAGGACAAATGCTGCTGGGGTGTGTTTGTTCTAGCAAAAGGTTTAATGTAAATGTAAAAATCACTCTTATCACTCTATGATTAGATCAGATAACTTTATTAAACCTAAAGGAAAGTTTGAATAGTTTTTGTCATCACATGTAAACATCCCTGTCCTCCTGTCTTCACAGTAAGCAGCGCCACAATAAGCTGTGGAGGCCTGAAACAGATGAGGAAGCTTCAGAAGATTTGAAAGCCTCGGGCCAGTGTACTGGTCTGGACGTCCCTGGAGAGGAGACACCAGTGCTCAGAGCCTCCTCCCGGGAGGAGGAAGAAGCCTGGGGTGGCTGTGGGGCTTCTCCGTGCAGGGGTATGGGTCTAGAGGTGGAACCTCTCGACCCCCTCAACTACAATTACTACTTCAGACGTTTGTCAGACTCTGCACTGGACAGTGAGCCCTCCACCCCAGTGCGGGGTCCCCCACTGCTAGGTATGGAAAGGGTTTTCATTGAGATTGAGGATGTGGAGAGAGACGCCCTACTAGAGGATGAGGGTTTCCCCATGGCACACTTGGGATTGCCTGGAGAGGGTACGGCCGCCCAAACCTGTGGGCGCCTTGACCCCATGGAGGACATGAGACTGAGGCTCGAGTTCAGTACTTTAGAAGAGGAGGATGAGGAAGAGGCCAAGAAGGAAGAAGCTGAGATGGCAGTCCTGGCCCAAACATCTGCAAATTCAGACGGGAAGAAGGCGGGAGAGGAAGAGAGGAAGGAGGAAAGCCAGTTAGGCTTAGCCAACCTGAACACCAACAACAGCAACCGCCTAGCTGCCAAGCGCAGCTGCCCTGCAGCCTTCGACGTGAGTCAAGCAAATCACTGTTGTCGGGTGAAAAACTTGTACCTCCAACATGTCAACTTTTCAGGAACTAAGAAAAACAGCCCTGTTTTTAGTTTGACGGCCATGCGTTTTTTAATTTGTCCAAATGGTTTTGTAAGGGTCTCATCAGCCCAAGGGTAGTAAAATGTTTTGCATCCTATAAAGGACCATGTGATCCTTCAATTTAAGTAATGTTATGTACCAAAATTAGGCTCATGTGGTAGAACGCATACAGTACCACAGAGGATAAGTCCTCACACGCAGTCGGCCCCGGTTCAGATCTCCACATTTCCCGTGTATCTACTGTCCTGTCAAATAAAAGGCAAAAATGCCACACAAAAAAATGTTATGCACCAAAATTGGAGATACGAGGTTTTCACCCGACGACAATGAAATATAGATCTTTATCTAGTAGTAGTAGTAGTAGTAGTAGTAGTATATTGGCATTAACAGTAGTAAAGTCATGCTTTGTGTTTTGCTGCCTTTAGAACTGTTTTCATGTCAGAGCTATAACTATAATGTGATTAGTTTAGTATTGTCAACATTCTGCATGTCATTGTTGGCCTCAGATATATTGGTATTGATCATGAATTCTCTCACAATTTTACTCTGTTTAGGACAGTGCTAGCACAGGAAACCCGTTCAAAGTGAAGCCCTCCTACCAGTCCTGTAAAGACTGCCTGCGTCTAACACAGGGGCGGCGGTGTGACCGCCCATCAGGAGGCCGTGCCCACCGCCTTAACCCTACCCGCCACTGCACAGTCCCCTCCATATCCATAGATCCACCTGGGACCCATTTTGCTTCCACACCAATTCTGTCCTCTGTGCCAGCCGCCGCCGCTGTCCCTTCCAGCTTGGTCCAGCCCTGCAGTCATTTCTGTCGCTGTGCCACTTGCGCCCCAGGCATTCTCCCTGTCCCACTAGCCCGCCTGGAGGACTACCGCCAGAGACTGGTGTCACCTATGAGCTATGAGGAGTTGCCTCGTGACCACAGCTCACTGGAGACAGAGGACATGGACGATCCGCAGGTGGATGAGGAGGAAGAACGGGTACCAAGGGAGGGCGGAGGGGTCAGTACAGAAGCCATCACAGAGCTTACGCTACTGAAACTTGGCCTGGAAGGAGAAATCACTTCACTGACGTCTGCTGAAGGTGTAAAACTTCAACCTGGTCCAGAGATGGAGTCCCCTGGTGGTGAGGTGGAGCTCCAGCAACAGACCGTGGCTCAGCTGCAGATGCCAGCACTGGGGCTGGAATTTGGCCTGGAACTGGTGCAACAGAGGGCAGAGCGGCTAGAGAGGCTGTCAGGCTTGGCCATGGAGGGCCAGCTCCCTATAGGACCCCTACCCTAACGGTCAGGCTGAAGCATGGATGGGATGGGTGTAGGGAGGGAGGAGGCTTGTATAGCTTTGCACTTTGAGAACCCCACTGCCTCCACCAGCTACACGATGGTAGCTGTGGACCTCTAGATGACTGCCACTGTGGTGTCGTACTCTGCTCTGCCAGAAACTTCTCCTGGCCTCCAGCTCTACTCTCACCAGCAGCGACAGCCCTCTCTACGTGTGCAGAAGGTGTCCGGTCATTCTCTGCTAGCACACCAAGGAGATTGAGACCCAGATGAGGCTGGCTTTTCACACCATAGGCTCCGGGCCAAGTTGGGAGGCCTCACATTTTCCACTAAGGACTTTTCCATGTCCCCTACTTGTCCATGAGACGTGGCCGGTGCCCAGCTGGTCTCAGTCGAGCCTGCCTGCCCCGCTACACTTGAAGGCACCTCAGATCTTCCCACAGCCCCCTGCAGTGTATGTCGCCATGCTACACACCTCCGCAAACAGGTTTGGTGTCGTCCCAACAGAAGAGAGAGTTCTGATTTGCAGGACCAGGTTGTTGTGAAAATCTGCCAGCTTGGCAGTTCCCCTCTGACTCCTAAGCACTTTGATCTTGACAAAGAAAAAATACCTAAAGTACTTAATTTTGTCAGTGTACTGTATGTTTTTGAATCCAAATCATCAACAGTATTTCCTAAGGAGCTCAATGAATGTTTGCAATTGAGCCTCTGTTTGATTGCGTTCAGTATCTACTCATGTTACGATTGATAATTGAACCCTCACTTATCTCTTCACGTATACTTTCCGTGCTGCAGCTGCTTTTGCATCACCGGAAGGCCTCTCATATAAAAACATGATACTAATAATTTAAAAAAACTTCCTATATGAGCCTTCTTATGCCTCGTAGTAAAGCATTGTACCTCGGAAAACAAGCATCTTAGACTGTTTTGGTCAAAGACTGTTTTGTTGACTCGCCTCTCTTCTCAGTGACTGGTTCACCCTGACCTCCGCCATTCAAGTATGAAGTTAATGCAATCATGTCTTCAAAGCACTCAGAGCAAGTGTGTAATCAACTCATGACTATACAGTGTTCCTCATTATGCTTAGAACAGAAAACGTATTCGGGTTGGTTTCAATTCACATTGAATTCAGTCAGTTCAAGAAGTTTTAAATTTTCAAAAAGTTGGCATGAAAATGTGTCATATTCAAATTATTATTCAAAAACGGACCATGTACGGTATAATCCTTATCAAATCAATGATAAACTGATTGAATTGAAACTAACCCTCTTGTGCATGCGGTTGTTGGGAAAAAACGACACAAGAAAATAATATTGAAGAGATCTTTTCTAAAAATGCATTTCTTGGAAGAGAAGTACAACATTCAGACGTCAAGGAAGAGTCAGCAAGCCTAAACCTCTGTTTGTTTTCCACTCTTGGTCAGATCCTGTCTAATAACAAAGCCACCAGTAGTCCTCACGTTCTTCTGACCGAGGGTAAGCAAAGCCATATCAGGCTGCCAGGACCCGTTCATCGCCCTTCTGCTTCTAGAAGGCGATCAGATCGGTTGCTGAGACGTAGCCATTCCACTCTCCTTACCTAGTCTTAATCTTGGTAGTGTTCTATATTAAAAAGGCTCTTATGGTATTCACGTAGTTAGATTGCTTGTGCTAGTTGTTTATACATGCGGAAAAACCTTAAGCTACCTTTCCCTAAATGTACAAAACATTTGAAAAGGCGGACTAATCATGTATGCATACAACATTTGAGTGCAACTATAGTATCCAGTGGCCGTAGACGCATCGTTTTCTGATGTCTGGTACAACTTCTTAGTTGTCCTGTATTTTCCAGGCATATTTCAGATTTACTTTATTCCTACATTTCATCAAAACTACCATCTTTCTAATGTGTTCCAGCAGTATCCTTCTGCACTATATAGGGTGGTACTGCCATTAGCTTTTTGGCAATTTTAATTGCAGAACAGACAGCCAAACATGCACAAAACAATAATAGATGCATCAGGAACAAGCTATTATCTATAGTCATAGACTGCTGCAAAGAAGTACTTGCATACTTTTCTTACAGTCTTTAAAGCATATCCCTATGAATATCGCTTCTGTTGTCTAATAAGCATCCAAAGAAGTCAACACACTTGCAGTCGACGGGAATTATCGGCACCCTTTGTTTTGTTGATAATGTACTATTTCTGTGAAATAAAATAAAAATTGTTTCATTATTCTGATTCTCAACATTACAGAACCAGATAAATTGTAGAATTTTAAACTGAGAATAGTTCCAGACAATATCAGGTTTTCAGACACATAAATGCATTATTCTGGATGGTTTTTGCCATTATTCAGAGGTTTTAGAAGTCACAGAAGTGCAGAATACCAATATTATTGTCATTCACATGTGTTTTCAATTTAAATCATGCTCTTAAGTTTTTGTTTGGTACTATTGAGAATCTGAATAATGGTGTAAAGCTGTGAGATGTGAAGTTGTGATGTGAGTTTAACAGCAACGGGTGCCAGTGACTCTGACTGCAGCTGTAAAAAGCCCTGAAACCAATCAATGTTCCCTGAAGTTCTTTTCCTGTAGTTATCATTTGGATTAGTAATTGTGTACATGTTCAAAGGCAACTTCATTGATGCAGTTCTAGGAAAATTGTGCAGCCAACCTGAAGTTGCTTTGCCACAGGGTATTATTATGCTTTGCAAGGTTTTGTTTTGTTTTTTTAAATCTAGGTTGGATGGTGTTGTTACTGCATATGGCACGCTGGGTGTGCTACAACGATACTGAATGATGCCTGTGTGTTTGCAGGACAGGCACATGCAAGTGTTATTACTATGTTGTAAGATATTAGTGCTTGGGGAAGATGTGAAAACTGTTTAAAGAATGAATGCAAAGTATATTTGTCCATGGGGGTTAATGTATATTTTTTACTGTAGATTTGTTTTGGATAGGACAGCCATCCTGTAGAAACTCACACAGAAGACAAAGTATCCGCTGTTCCTTCCTCCTCCCTTAACTGGATTCCTGGGAGCTGATGGGTTTGCCTCAGAAGTTTCATGTACAGTAGATAATTTGATTTTGTCTCGGGTTTAACCTGTCCATGTCCTCATGATGTATGGCACATAGAGTGAGTTGACCAGTATAACACCGTTGAAATTAGCACTTACTATCAGGTAGGAGAACGACGGGGTTGTGAAAGTTTTAAAATCCTACAAAGCGACATGTGGCCTACCTGGTTTATGGCTGTGATAGATCGTTACTACACCAGTTCTCAGTATGTTCATGTTCATGACAACGGGGCCGGATTAGGCAGCTCGAAATTTAAATGATGGAGAATTCAGATGCTATCACAACAAGTACTGTGTCTTCACCCAATAACTGATGCTTCTCTCTACGTATCCCCAAACCACTGCACTATGTTCGGTTGTTCGCACCATGTTTTGAATTTGTTTTTGTATTTAAGTGCCTTAACCTTGGCCTTAGCTCTATCATACTGCATCACAGGCTTTGCAGAGTCGATGTGTTGATGGTCTGGCTTTTTGTACATTACTTGCTCTCAGCCCCAAGGATAATAATCATGCTCCTTGCAATGTATATCTCGGCACACAATGTAATGTATGCAAACACACTGTGTACAAATGATCATATACACAGTAGTTCTCACTCATAAACACATATTTGATGGACTTCCATTTATTAATAGCCTATATCAATATCGTATTTGTTTGATATTGTTGAAACTAGTGGTGCACTGTATTGGTCCAATAACAGACTGAAGAACTTCATTTGGTATTGGTAATGCTGGAATGAAATCTATTATTTACATTTAAATTAGATAGGAAGTCTTTAAAATTTAACAGTCTGTATGTATCTTTCTCCATAATTTGTTATAGAGTAAAGTAGCTTGCAAAAAAAAAATTGTCAATATTAAGAAAAGTACTCATAATGCTACTGTGTATCGACGAGTACTCATAATTAAGTTCTCGTGTTTGTACCATCAGCAAAAAAAGAAGAAAAAAAAAAGACTTTGGGGCACCTCTAATTTAGGCAAATGTCTTTAGGCTCAATTACAAAATAGCAGACAATTAATCAATTGTTTTATTGCATTATTCCAAGGCAGCAGGCATCAAACTGACAATCCTACTAAGAGCCAGAAGTTGAAGACATTGCGAGATGGGACATTGAGACAAAGGGAGACGGGGGATGCTGACAGTGCAATGCCAGAGCACAAATTGTCCACTGTACCCCTCCGCATCAGAGCGTGAGATGTTTTGAGTGAATGAGTAGAAAATGTGGAACGTGAAAAATAATTGAGAGTAAGATTTTGTTACATTAATTGTTTTGTTAACTTTTGTGCACTGTACTGTACATTGGCAATGTTAATGTGTAATGCACTTTTTTTACATTTTGTTAAAATGATGTCCAGTCCAATGTTTGTCATGGAAATAAACCATTTCCTCTCTGCATAATGTTCATTCTACTCAATCGATCAGTGTATTAAAGATGAACAGCTCAACATCAGTTACTATTGTAGAGCTTGAGCTTTGGTTTTCTGTTAATCAAACATATTGACATTTCTTTAAGCTATTTACAGGCATCACAGATTTTCCCACATTAAATTATTTGGCATTATTATTTATTATTATTATTATTTTATTTTATTTATTATTTTATTATCATTAAATTATTAATTATTTTTTGTATTTTTTTGTATTTGTGAAATCTGTTACGGTCAACTAAAAGGTGTATATTGTCTGCTTTACATGTGTGTTTTTATTTGATTGTCTTGATGATGTTTTTGCTGTCAAGATGATTACACTCCAAAGAGATCACACTCCATCTGGAAGTCCCTCAAACTATCCTAAGAAATCTTAACCGGAACTATATCAATATCTCTCATAGCCAAGACATTTCCAAATTTAACAAATAGAATATTGCTTCTTTGGATAGTTATTGGTAACTGGTATCACTGCCACATAACGTAATGTAGACTTAGTTTCAAATGGATATCAACAAGAAGGGAGAACTGTGCATTTTTGGCTCAGCCCTCGCTTACATTAAAAAGCTATCTGTCTGGTACCCACATGGCATTTGGTTACATGCACAAGACCAATAGAACTCATATTGAATTAGTCAAATGAAGTCTGACATCATGGGGCAGGGATAAAGATGGCAACTCAGGAGAGTGGTGACAGTAGAAACAGAACATCTACTGTACCAGACTGATCCTACAAGGCAGCAGGCAGACAGACCACCATTTGCAAACATCAGCCTCAGTGAGTACCTTCTCAAAGCTCGATAACGTCTAATACTGAAATGTCTTCTATTGATTTCCATGGGAGATCTCACAGTTAAGATAGGCGAGTAGAAGAACTAAACGAGAAGGATCAGGGAGAGGTTAAGACTGCCTTACTGTCAGAAAACTCATGTATGTTAGTCATAAAAAGTGAATGTCGTCAGTTTATATGGTATACACTATACCTCTGTGGTAAAGTACACTCAGCCATTTAACTATATCCATGAAATTGTTCATTCAGAGCTTTAACATTGCATATTTGCACCTTACAACAGCGAAGCAACAGCATTTGTACCAATTATCTTTTTCATGACTGATATGAAGGATACTATGCAAGTTTTACTGTCACACTAAATTCTGCATCTACATATCTCATCCCGTTGTATTAACTATGTGAATATGAGCTATATTACTTCATATACTTTATGTTCCAAAGGCCTGGCTACTGTATGTGTTGTTGCCTGTCTTTTGACCTGGCTAATAGCTTGTGTACTCTAAGTCACAAGTCTCTTATAACTGTGTGGGTGATAATGAGAGAGAGAGAGAGAGAGAGAGAGAGAGATATCACAAGCTGATGTCACAGATGTCTCCCACAGCTGCTCGCTGATGCCATTATAAGACCCTATACACATCCATCCTAAAATAATCCTTTGGCTACACTACAAGCTGCCATGGACTTTACTAGGCGCATACTGCTATGAAGTCATCTGATCGCTGTATGGCAATATCATACCAGAGCCACAGCTGTGGGAAAATAACATGTTAGCTTGTTTTCATGTTTTGTTAGTGGGCATTGATTATTTACTGATAAACGCTCTGTTGTGTTTAGACGAAGAAAAAGAGTACCCAGGTGGAGGGAGACCATGAATAATTGAGTGACTGACCTTAGTTTTCTTCCCAGTTCAATAACTTTGCTCTATCTGGAGTACAGTGTAATTTTATATTATTTATGACTTTTTAAATCTTTCACAGTATGTGCCAAGACAAATCTAATACACGATTCTGGCATGTGGATGTATACCATCCAGTCTATTGACAAAATCAAGCAGCACTTAAAGAGATATTGGTTCATGTATGTCATGCTATGGTTCATGTATGTCATGCTATGGTTCATGTATGTCATGCTATGGTTCATGTATGTCATGCTATGGTTCATGTATGTCATGCTATGGTTCATGTATGTCATGCTATGGTTCATGTATGTCATGCTATGGTTCATGTATGTCATGCTATGGTTCATGTATGTCATGCTATGGTTCATGTATGACATGCTATGGTTCATGTATGACATGCTATGGTTCATGTATGACATGCTATGGTTCATGTATGACATGCTATGGTTCATGTATGTCATGCTATGGTTCATGTATGGCATGCTATGGTTCATGTATGGCATGCTATGGTTCATGTATGTCATGCTATGGTTCATGTATGACATGCTATGGTTCATGTATGTCATGCTATGGTTCATGTATGCCATGCTATGGTTCATGTATGTCATGCTATGGTTCATATATGTCATGCT
>CABFOS010138695.1:0-10323 GCA_900660315.1 Diretmoides pauciradiatus | reverse complement strand
CACCCGACTAGCGTCTTTCCCGGTGCCAAGCCGACTCAATTAGCACCCGTCCCAACCCGCACATCGGTCCAACCGGGTGCCCCAGTCGGTGTCCCGGTCCTCGCCTGGCCTAGCGTCCAGCTAGCCGCGGATTACGCACCGCCCGCCCGCGCCCTGCCAGTCCGGGCTCCGTTTACTTTCTGTCTGTGTACTAACCATTCTGTTATGTATATTGCTGCTCATGCGTAACTACGCAAGGTCATAGGCCAAGTTCTGCCTGATTGATTGATGGTCGGCGTGACCGGTTAACAGATTATTGTTCCACAGGGGGTCTCACACTTCCCCCGGCACGACGCCGGGCCACGCCTCACTCCGCGCGCTCAGCTCCCCCTGCTCCCCCGCCGCTAACTCCCTGCCACTTCACCGAGCCGAGCGCATACCCCCGTGCATCAACGCCAAACTGCCTGGAAGGCTGTATACCTACTCCACCACATTCACGACACTCTCTCCGCAATAAATGCTTCTACCCCAATCCCTCGTCTTGACCATCATTGGTGTAAGCCGAGACTCGTGAAACTGGAATGCGGCATTCTGACCCTATCTTCTTATAATCTTATTTAGGAAGATACATTCAAAATTATGACTAGGGAAACTGTTAAAGAATGACAATCTATTGTCTGACCACAAGGCAACTCTGCAAAAGAAATTTAGACTTGGTTTAAAAATGTAATGCTTAATATATTGTAACCAAAGTGTCCCTCGATGTAAGGGCACCTAATCCATATAGCGTGTTCCAAGGTCAGATATTTAATATTAAGTGAAATTTGCTAAACACTGTAATGAAATGCAACAGGAAATGATGTGTATCATTTTGGCTGTGTTTGTCTTCATGCAAAGAAAACACATCCCCCACAAATCTACTTGCCGCATGACATCCACAAGATTAATAAAACAAGTATGAAGCCAGAAACAGATTGGAAAAAAGACCTGAATCATAATTTGCTGATTGAAAAGCACTGGTGCTGGAACACCCTGCCAGTGGAAAATATGAAATCCTGTCTGCTCAGTACACATTTACTACAGTGAAAATACAATTACTGCAGGTCTACAATGAAAACAGGTGTTTTCATTAATACTTCCTTGTATTAAACATTCATCTCACAAATTAAGTGAGATGAAATCAAACTCAAATCCTATCAGCACATTCCTCTCATCCTCAACTCTCACATGTTAGAGAGATATGACATATCAAGTTTTCTAACATTAATATTGTCCAGCTCCCAGGGGGGCATTGGCCAGGTGCTGCAGAGGGTTACTGGGTCATCTCTACGCTGGGGGCAACGGAAGTGAGTGGGAAAAGAGAAATAGGTCAGTGGTGAGAGGATGGCAAATTGAAAGTGACACAGATTCCCCACAGAGCTGCATAAGAGAAACGGATGCAGTGTATAATTTATGAAATATCATGTGTAGCCATCACAAAAATATACACGTATCCAGTTGTGTAATGTATAAACAGGTAGCTGCATGTTCATTTGACCCGAGTCAGTTGGGGAGTCGAGGACCTACAGTAGCATTATGTCACATCTGGTCTCGACAGACCAATTATCTTTACTCTTCGTGATGAAAAAGGATATGATATCATGTATGATAGAGAGCATTACAAAAGAGGAGGGCACTAAGAGCTAACTATCTACCACTTGATACTATGGTCAATACCAAGTGTTAGCTATTAGTGAAAATAAAAAATATTACCTGGGCACTTCCCAAAGTAAAAAAAACACTGGAGCATTCTTGCATCTATCTGCACGTTTCTTTTATTTACGGGCTGACTGACGTTTCGTCAGAAAAGCTCTGTCTTCTTTGCAAGAGTGCTCTAGTGTTTTTTTTTTACTTTGGGAAGTGCCCAGGTAATGTTTTTTTCTTTGTACTTTGTCCTTCACTGTTGAGCACCAAGAACTCTATTTATTCCAAGCCTGGTTGAAGCGCGGCGGATCTTTTTGTTGGATGTTAGCTATTAGTATTCTAGCATGCTAGTATCACTAACTTAAAAACATCTATTAAATCATGTGTGCATAAATGTACCATCTAGTCCTTCCTCACTGACTGAAATTCAGGTTGTATCTCTTCTTTGCTTCTCTTCTCTTCCTGCTAGACCAGTGGTACAGTATATAAAATTGGATGATGTGACACCTCCGTGTCAGATTTTCTTTCAGAGGGTTCTTTCTATTGGTTGACCATGCAAATTCACAGGTCAGAGTTCACCACACAAGAACGCTGCACAAATATTGTTTATATTATTTTAGCACGTACTATTGTTTATTATTTATTTCTCATCCACTTTTCTTCTATTGTACTACAATATTGATCTGTTATGCCCTTTTAACTTGTTTTTATGTACAGCACTTTGAGCTGCAATCTCTGTATGAAGATGTGCTCTATAAATAAATAAATAAATAAATAAATGTATTATAAATACAAAGGGACATGTGAAATCGCTTCTGGAAATTCAGATTTTTATTCACCCTTTGCGTGGTTTTCCATGGAAGTGAATGAGAGGCAAAGCAAATTTCCATTTCCACTTTGGTGCATGGTGTGTGGCATACTGCACATAAAGGATAGCGAGGTAGACAGGTAACATCAAAGGCATAATCCAGCTTGACTGTGTGTAAGCTTTCCATCTGACCACTGGAGGACCTCTAGTGGGATGGAGAGAACAATTAGATTCTACCTCTTAACTTGCCACAGAACACTCTCACTCTTTCTTTCTTTATTTCTTGTCAGTCAGCCTAAAAATAAATAAAACACAAGAAAACAAACAAAAAACGTGAACACAATGTAGAATTAATGAATAGTATCGCACGTTTACAGTACATGCACATTATTTTGAGTATTGCATTGAAGCACGTTATTTTTGTAGATAGTTTGAGGCCCATATTATCCCTATTTATGATAACCATACCAATTTTCCACAGGAATAATTTAAGTTTCATCTTATTTCTCTATTAACCATATTTGATCACCGGAAACATTTCTACTTTTATTTAAAATGTAATCATGTTGATCTGTGCCAAATCGGCTAATAGGGTTAAAATCCTGTTCTCTCAAAGGGGGAATCTTTCTATTTGCATAATATCCTTTGTATGTACTGTGCTACATACCCAACTGAAAATCCCTTCGTTTTTGGAAGTAACCCCCCAGCATATAGTAAGTGGCAGGAAACCCACATATTTTCAAAAACCAAGGATGGAGGATTTCTTATGTCAATTCCTTTTGACTCCAAAATGCAAAAAGTGCAAGGTACAGTGCAGAAAGACGAGAGTCAGAGGATCTTCAGTGCATGGAGGCAACAGCATAGAAACTGATAGCTATACAGCAAGTAGTACTGAGTACAGCAAACTGTCAGAAGAATCATCGATGAAACATTCAAGTAACTGCTGGAATAAAGAGTTTTCATTGTCAATCCTATTGTCTATATTCTGATACCGTGTCAAATAGCATCAGGAAAATATATAATACATCTGGGAACTCAAAGACGCTTTACATTAAAATCTCAAACCAAGATTACAATTAAATAGAGAGAAACAGATTTTTTTTAATTGAAGGTCATTAAAATGGTTGCATCTTGTCCCTCGTTTCTCCACTCCTTCTTGGGCGGCACAGTGGTGCAGTGGCAGTGCTGTCGCCTCACAGCTACAGTAGACGCCTCCGCATGCCTTTGGTGCCTAGTGCCCAGGTGGGTTACCTCGTAAAAAGGGCCTTTCTGTGAGGAGTTTTCATGTCCTCCCTGTGCTCACCTGGGGTTTCCTCCAAATATACAATGGACCCCCTGACTAGCGAGGAGGAAGAAGATGGAGGAAGGACAGACCAAGATGGGAAAAATGTGTGTGTCGGCCACGCATGTGTCGGCCACGTGTGTGCATGGTGTGCTTGTGACTAATTAAGACGGCTAAAAGCTGTCCTGACTTTCTTAGAAGTGGCAAAAAGACGAGAGAGAAAGGTAGAGACCTTAAGAATTAATGAGAGAAACAGAGAGGACATCAGGAGCTTGGAGAGGAATTTCACTCTGTGTGAAGGCTGTTAATTACCAGGACAGTTCAAAACATCTCCTGCTGTGTTGCTCCCTCCCTTCCCATACGCCGTCAGCCACATGCTCTGTCACACGGCAGCCCCATCATCAGCCTTGGGGCCGGCGTTACAGTACGCATCACAGCATCATCAGCCCAGACTGGTGTTCTCTTAGTCCAGTGCCCATAATCAGGGCACTGCTACTGTATCTCTGTTGTAGGAAGACCAAAGGTATTGATAATGTTCCTTATCATAAACAATGGATGGATACATTCGTTGGAACAATATCATTTGTTGAGGACAAATGCTGACAAAAAGTAAAAGTGAAGAATCAAAACCATTGTGGATCAGAATTATTTATTATTGAATGAGGTAGATATGATATTAATGCAGAACTGATACAAATTATTTTTTTTAGATCTTTGAGAAATGCTTGTATGATATTGAAATACATCTGAATATCACACCATTTGGTGGTTTTCTCACATTGTTGTCACACCATATATTTTATTCAAATATTAACACATGTATGCTGTTTTGGTCTTTTAACAACTAATATCAGATATCGACTAAATGAATACGGTCCTCTATGTGCATTATTGTTGCTACTGGTAGTGCCTGAACTTTACAAAAGGGCTTCCATTGAATTTTTTTTGTTTTTTTATTTTTTAAATTATGTAATCATTTGGCTTTTTCATAAACCTTTCTAACAGTTTATCCATTTTTCTCAAGAGTCCCAAGATCCATTCACAAGATATTTTTGTTTCGGTTTTGTGTGTGTGTGTGTATGTGTGTGTGTGTGTGTGTGTGTTTATTTTTCTGTTTATGTATTATGTGTTATACTGAAAATATGGAAAAAAAATATTATGCTCCATGTCGTACTGATGTACCTGTAGTGATTATTTCCTAATAGTCCCTGTAGAATTACTCTACACAATATTGAATCATTTATTTTATCATTAATATGAAAACATTATGTATTTGCTGCAATTTTAGTTGGTTAAACGTCCAAGTAATGCAAAGTGTCCCCAGTGTCATAAATGAAGTTACCCTAACCCTAGTGACTTGTATCAGAAGGATACAATAGATCAGATCAGCTGTCCTCAAGTCATATTCCCATATCCCCCTGAAGAGATGTCATGGTGTAACAACCTAGACTCAATACACTCAGTCCTCTTGATATAATCATAGATTCCAAAGATCCAGCATTTGGATGGTGGATAACTCCTATGGAAAGTCTTTGATTTTATAAAACATTCTAAATTAGCCATTTGATCATCCAGAGAACTGTACGCTCAGTAGAAAGATTCATTGGTTATCACCTGCCCTACATTCTGCACTGTGCAACAGATCCATTACAGCCAACCCCTTTCATCCCCAGCACCGGCCATTCAATTGACTCCCATCAGGGGAAAGGGAGAAGAAGAACACCTGACCCATATGACGAAGAAGAGGAAAGGTTCAGGTCAAACACAATTTTAAAAAAAAACATGCCACAATGAATTTTCCCCCATGTCATTGCCGTCATCAAGCATACTTTTAACATCACCTTTGCTACCACACACTACCCATCACATAGAAGAAGACACAAACGGCATAGTGTGCTGTTTTTTTGTATTTTTTCCCCATTTTCTCCCCAATTTTACATTTCCAATTCCCCCTGCATGAGCAGTCCCGGTCGCTGCTCCGCCCCCCTCTGTCGGCCTGGGGAGGATGTGGACTAACACATGTGAAGTCGCCAGCCGCTTCTTTTACACCAGTCAGTGAGGAGTTTCACCGGGAAGGCATAGCGCGTGCGGAGGAGTTTCACAGGGAAGGCATAGCGCGTGCGGAGGAACACGTCATTCTCCCCAGTTCCGCTCCCCACTGAACAGGCGCCCTGACCGACCAGAGAGAGGCGCTAGTCCAGCGACCAGGACAAATCCCCTTGTCCAGCTTTCCCACCCGCAGACACTGACACTTGTACCTGTGGGGACGCCCAGCCAAGCTGGTAGCAACCCCGAGGATCGAACCTGCGTCCTCAGGGTTGGTAGGCAACGTAATGTATCGCTACACTACCTGGGCGGCCCCATCAAATTGTTTTTATTAAATGTTAAAACAGCTTGCCATAGTTATCGGCCTTCGATCACAAACACTGATGGCTACACTCTGCTGCTCTTTGCCTCACCTTCCTACGATGAATATGGCGACCAGCATCGGCACCACCTTCAGCTGGTCTTGAGGCAGTAAAGTGGCCATAACCACGAGGTTGAGAGCGTAGAGAAGAAACAGCTCCAAGGACGCCGTGACAAACACCTGCTGAACCGCCCGTCTTCTGGGAAACGACGCCACCGGATCCAAGGAGCCGGTGCAGAACTGGCACACTGCACCCGCCAGCATCGCTGGGAGGGAGAGGGAAGCAATAAGTCTGTTAGCATCTTGACTCTGGGCCATCTTTGATTCTTTCCACACACCACTCCAACGTCAGACTCCTAGCTTCTTGTCTGACAGCGTACTTTGCTTATTAATATCATAGTTTGTGCACAGCAATTTCATGCAAATACTCCCCGGCTCGTACACGTCATCACAATAACAACCAACAGGTTGGTAGACGGTGTCTGAGCGGGATTTGGTTTACATATTTTTCTGCACCTGCCCTTCTGGGTGTCCAGGTTGGGATGTGATTAAAATACTCCTGGGAGATGGGACACCTAGCCAACCTCTCACTGTAGTTTCCATTTAAAGCTATGCAAAGGATGAGGAGATCATGCCCCCCCCAGAGGCCCAGAGAGACTTCTGCTGCCTTGAGGTTGAAAGAGTACGCAATTAAAGGGGACACTAGACACGGAAACATTCCAGGATGAGGCGGCCAGACAAGCTAAGTCTTCCCTTAATCTTCATCTTTCATTTGAAGCGCTTGCGGGGAGTTTCCAACGTACCGAGCAGGATGGGGACGGCTGCTACCACACAGCAGCAGAGGGTGAACACGATGCGGCTGGCCACGTCGGGGCAGTCTGGGGGTCTGATGGGGACGTAGAAATAGAGTGCATAGAGGATCCCCGCTGCACACAGGAGGGAGGCCAGGACCGAGCAGCAAGCCGGGACCCGGCCGCTCTGGCAGCATTTACAACGGCAGCAGCAACAGCAGCACCGCCCCCGGTCTGAGGCTTCACCAGCGGCCTCACAAGTCTCTCCCTGCCCCTCCGACCTCCACACGGTCAGCTCCACGCTCTCTGGCGGCGGGCCTATCAGCGGACGGCCCTCGTCGGCAGTGGAGTCCAGATTGGTGGATTCTGGACTCCACCTTGGTGTGTCTGTGCCATTGGGAAGGTCTCCCTGGGAGGCCGGGCTTGGACTGCCGGTGCAGTTTTCCGTGGTGTCTTCCAAAGCAATCGGACTGGAAAGAGTTTGATCCAGCACTCCCTTTTCCGCCTCGTCTGCTCTGGGCTCCTCTGGGAGGACGTCGCTGGGCTGCTGGTGGCAGGAATCAGCGCCTGAACAAACCAGAGCAGATATGAATATCGTACACAAAACCAGACATTCAAAACATCAGCTACCGGCGTCCTCCCACTTTCTCTGAGCAGCTGCTCTTTCCCTTGTGTTAGGGTCCCAAACTTTTCCATGACTATTCCTCAACTATTCCATGACATATTCAACGAGGCAATTTCCACGTGTCTGTGTTTTCCGTTGAATAGGTGATGTGAATGTCCGGGTCTTATTCCTATAACATTTCATTAGTTGGAGTAAACCATCAGCAACACATTTAAATGACATTTCCAAAGTTATATGCACATGTTCCATTTTCCATAAATTTCAAGGACTGAAAACACAATTTGTGAATTCTGAATGACTTTTTTCCAGATTTTCTATGACTGTCTGAACCCCTGCAACAGGGGCATTTGAAATAGGGGAGGGAAGGTATAAGACTACTGCTGCTTTAACTTCTTACACGTTATTTCCCAGCATGCATTTGATGAATAACAAGGTGCAGGAGGCCATGTTTAACATGTTTATTTTTATAGCGTTTATCACGAATAAGCCTAAAAGGACTTAAGGCCTAACTAGGTCAAGCTGATCAAATTATGACAATTAAGATGTTGCAGAGTATGATCAGAGTAACAGGCTGAAGAGGACTGAAGGGATTTGACAGAGAGCAGGTCATAGTGAGTCTACAGAACCAGTCTAATGGCTCTATGAGGACCAGGAGAAACTCAAAGAAACACCCTATAAGAAAAAACATAAAAGAAACCTTGGGCAGGGCAGTTCAAAGAGGCTCCTCCCACCAGGGTGTCTGGGCATAGATGACAGGACAAAATAGTGCAGGCCATACTTTGCCTGTGTATCATCAACCCAAACAAGCACAAAACCTCCAGAGTATGATATTATGGTTCAGTAGAAAGTTCCAGTTTCAAAACAGGTAGCAGCGATGGAGGAACACGTACAACGTCTCAACTGCCATTTTTCAACGTCAACATCTATTCAGTGTGAAAATTGGCACGTGTACACTGTTTATTACTTATTTTGGTCTTGAACGGGACTTGGTTTGGACCTGGACCTGATCTTGACTCAAACTCGCCTAAGAGGGTGTTACTAACAGGCCTCCCCTCCAAATCTACATTGAAGTGCACAGTTAAAAGCAGTAGTGGCGACTCACTCCTTTGCTGCTCCGTTGTTGGTTGCGGTTCAAGGGAGCGCTGGGAGCCGGTGACGGAGTGGGAGGAGGAGTGCAGCTCCTCCACCGAGGACTCGGGGCTGTCCGAGACCGGGGCCAAGGAGATCTGGGTGTCCAGGTCCAGGAAGGGGGAGAAGGAGAGCCTGGCCGGGTCAATGTCCTGGAGCTGGTTGATGATGTCACTGATGGACTCCTTCACGCTGTCGATCTCCTTCACGTTAGTGGCCTGAAGCCCCGTGGTGCTCATAGTCACACAGCCTGGGACACATGGAGATGTTAGCAACACCAGATGAGTTAAACAACAGCTTGTGTAGCGGAGGGTCAACCCACCTTGACCCAGTTTACCACCAGTTTACCCACTTTAACCCAATTTACCACCAGTGTACCCACCAATTTACCCACCAATTTACCACCAGGTTACCCACCTTAACCCAGTTTACCTACCAGTTTACCACCAGTTTACCCACCTTAACCCAGTTTACCTACCAGTTTACCACCAGTTTACCCACCTTGACCCAGTTTACCTACCAGTTTACCACCAGTTTACCCACCTTAACCCAGTTTACCTACCAGTTTACCACCAGTTTACCCACCTTGACCCAGTTTACCTACCAGTTTACCACCAGTTTACCCACCTTGACCCAGTTTATCCACCAGTTTACAACCAGTTCATCACCAGTTTACCCACCAGTTTGCCGCCAGTTTACTCACCAGTTTACTCACCAGTTTACTACCAGTTCACCACCAGTTTACCACCAGTTTACTACCAGTTTACCCACCAGTTTACCACCAGTTTACTACCAGTTTACCCACCAGTTTACCACCAGTTTACTACCAGTTCACCACCAGTTTACTACCAGTTCACCACCAGTTTACCACCAGTTTACTACCAGTTTACCCACCAGTTTACCACCAGTTTACTACCAGTTTACACACCAATTTACTACCAGTTTACCACCAGTTTACTACCAGTTTACACACCAATTTACTACCAGTTTACCACCAGTTTACCCACCAGTTTACTAAAGTTTACCCACCAGTTTACCCACCAGTTTACCCACCAGTTTACTACAAGTTTACCCACCAGTTTACCACCAATTTACTACCAGTTTACCCACCAGTTTACCACCAGTTTACAACCAGTTTACTACCAGTTTACCCACCAGTTTACCACCAGTTTACTACCAGTTTACTACCAGTTCACCACCAGTTTACCACCAGTTTACTACCAGTTTACCCACCAGTTTACCACCAGTTTACTACCAGTTTACACACCAATTTACTACCAGTTTACCACCAGTTTACCCACCAGTTTACCACCAGTTTAGTTTACCCACCAGTTTACCACCAATTTACTATCAGTTTACAACCAGTTTACCACCAGTTTACTACCAGTTTACTACCAGTTTACCACCAGTTTACCCACCAGTTTACCACCAGTTTAGTTTACCCACCAGTTTACCACCAATTTACTATCAGTTTACCACCAGTTTACTACCAGTTTACTACAATTTATTTAGACAACGTTTCGACCCTATGGGTCTTCATAATTTGCCTGATGAAGACCCATAGGGTCGAAACATTGCCTAAATAAATTGTTTGGGAGCAATTCATCCAGTGTGCGGATA
>CABFOS010138694.1:0-14075 GCA_900660315.1 Diretmoides pauciradiatus | reverse complement strand
CCATTACAATAGCTATTTTGATAAATGATTAATCGTTTTGAGTCATTTTTTAAGAAAATCCAGATTCTCTGATTTCAGCTTCTCCAATGTGACTATGTTGTTGTTTCTTTAGTTCTCTATGACAGTAAACTGAATATGTTGTGGTTTCTTTAGTTCTCTATGACAGTAAACTGAATATGTTGTGGTTTCTTTAGTCCTCTATGACAGTAAACTGAATATGTTGTGGTTTCTTTAGTCCTCTATGACAGTAAACTGAATATGTTGTGGTTTCTTTAGTCCTCTATGACAGTAAACTGAACATATTGTGGTTTCTTTAGTCCTCTATGACAGTAAACTGAACATATTGTGGTTTCTTTAGTCCTCTATGACAGTAAACTGAATATGTTGTGGTTTCTTTAGTCCTCTATGACAGTAAACTGAATATGTTGTGGTTTCTTTAGTCCTCTATGACAGTAAACTGAATATGTTGTGGTTTCTTTAGTCCTCTATGACAGTAAACTGAACATATTGTGGTTTCTTTAGTCCTCTATGACAGTAAACTGAATATCTTTGGGTTGTGGACAAAACAAGACATTTGAGGACGTCACCTTCAACATTTTTCACCATTTACTGACATTTTATGGACCAAACAACTAATCGATTAATCGAGAAAATGATCGACAGATTAATCGACAGTGAAAATAGTCGATAGTTGCAGCCCTATTCATGTAGACCTGCGTTACCAAGACTTTTATTATAGGATGGAGATTTAGAGGCGTTTTTACTCCTTTAGACGAATGAGACAGTGTTCTGTCACTGATCCTGGACTGTGCTTTTTTTTGCGAGTCTTGATGAACTTTATGCAGTGTTGAGTCCCAGAGCTGAGCTGGTTGTCTGTCCCACACCTACCACCTTTTTGTTCCTTTTTCCACCTTTCACCTCATAAACTTGCATTCCCAACACTAAAAAAAAAGAATGCATGTCAAAATCAAAGGTTTGTTCTTTTGCATCAGAAAATACTTTCGTCTGTCTGCTAACTTCTTGTCCTGTTTGACAGCACACTGCTCACCCTTGACAGTGTTACTATTTCTGTCCACTTTTCCTTTTTGGTTGCCAGCCAGAGTACAAACTGTCTGATTTGATATAGATTATCCTCTTCAGAGTGTTAGGCCTTGAATATATTTGGGCTGTGAAGTGCATCTCAACACTACAAAACACATTGTTAAAGACATAGTTCAAGTTTGTTATCTGCTTCGTCATTAACTAGGTGTCCTTTCACTATTTCTCCAACAACATAATTCACTATATACGAGAAAAAGGTGATGATATATGCTTCTAATATCTCAAAATAAAAAGTCAAATGGACTTAAAGGGCTTAGAAAGAGACTGTTTCATGTGACGCGCATCATTTCCCCGCATCCATGTGCGAGGTTTCGTCGCAGCTCATAGCCTGTTGTCTTGGACCACAATCTGAGCCTAAATTGAGAGCACTTACTGGTCATTAGGAAGACATCAGTAGTAGGAACACATGGGAATTATCCATTTTCTCTCAGAAGGGGTTGGTTTGAGGAACATGGTCGTTATCCACCATCCAAACTGGATGATCGGAAGAGATATCCACCGTTTGTGAAAAGTGATACCTGGTTTTACAAAATAATTGATGCCATTAAATGTAAATGAATGGCGGTGCCCTGAAGGACAGAAGGTAACTTACATAACTGGTTGACAAAACAGTTTTTACAGTCTGGATCTTAGACATATTTAACGATGAACTTCTGGCAATTGCTTTTTCCCAGACTCGCATAATGGAAATCAACGTTTAACCTGCTCTAATTCAATTCAATTGACCCTTATGAAGATTGAATGTACACTTATTCTTCATTAGATTGCTTTCAGTTGTCGTGCTCACAAACAGTGACATTTTGTACTGTTGCACACACTCTGGATAATTGTCTCTTAAAACTGAATTGATATCTTCATGCTCTCCTGTACTTCCACTACCTTGAGTCTGCCACCCACATTATGTTTTTTTTTCTACCAGGGCTGTTTCAAACAGAGACGGATGTTTTGGACATTTTGGAGACTTAGAATTGGATTCACATTTCACACACTTTTGTTTTCTTCCTTCAACTTGTTTCACACTTAGTGGCCTCTATATAGATCTATATTCGTCAAAACAAACCTTTGCTTACAGATAGCCTTTGTGTTCAGGCTGCAGATGGAAAGCTTTCACTTTGGTTGCATCACACTTTGCATAAAGTGCTGAGGCGGCCTTGGTAATGGCTGGAAAAGAGGCAGAATGTCCCGTGGGAGTGGCTGGGAGGCACACAGCGCTCAGTCCCCTCATATCTTTGACCTTGCGTGACATTTGATAGCCAATGAGCGGAGGTGACTTTACAGTTGCCCGCCTGGATGACTCTGTAGGGTACACACTGCTGTGACCTCCAATTGCTAATTGTCAGTGAGGCTGAGTTGTCGATTTTCAGCCTGTGTCCTGGCGTTTTAAAAAGCTTCTCCAGGCCGGCGTTTCACCATCACCACCATCTCCACTGACCTTTAGGATTGTGCTGATCACGGTACTCTGGACAAACTGAATATTTTATGATGAGTCAAGGCAAAAGAAAATACCTGGCACGACTTCCGCCACAAAATCCTTTCTGTTTTTTTTCTGTTTATACTGTTGTCTGTTGACTTGTAGAATGTGGTGTCGAAGAGCGCCCTTCAGTTCAGGGGCAATGCCCAGCACGACGCCCAAGAGTTCCTCCTGTGGCTGCTGGATAGGGTTCACGAAGACCTCAACAACATTGTCCACCCTGAGAGCAGACCCCCCAGGAAGGTAAGCAATACTTTCCACATATATATTCAGCTGTATACAACATAATAAATGTCATCGCTTCTGTGTTGATCAACTATAAAAACCTGGCGCTAAACTGAATATTGCGATATGCTGTACACTATACTAAGAGCAACTGCTGTTCAACGAGGTTATCCCATGTGTTTTTTTGTTTTCTTGTGCTGTTTTTTGTCACTGGGCATTTTGGCCTCTTTAAATCTGACTGTAGCACCTGTGTTATGTTTCCTCAGCCTCCATTAGAAGAAGAAAGTGCCCCTGAAGGATCTCCACTACCAGCACCCGGCTCTTTTGTACAAGAGCTGTTTCAGGCACAATACAGGTGAAACTTCAACATTAAGTCTTAAGTAGTACCAATACTTTGACGGCATTCTCAAGCTGGGACACAGAACCCACAGCATGACTGAGTTATGTCATACTGTAGTTCTTCCTTTGACTCCAGTCTCTTGTGGCGGACGACTGCTCCACGAGTTAAGCTACAGCATCAAATTTGAATATTTGAACCCAGGTGTATGGTATGGGTTATGCCAGATTGGATCAGATTACTTTTATCCAATATCATCCTCACACCAATGCTCAGAATCAGACTGGTTCCTCCTAACTACTAACTGATGTGCAACGATTATCTTTACGTCAAGTTTAACACTGCACGGCTTCAGCGTGTCATCTTGGGATCCTGCTTGCTAACTATCATTTTGCCGGTTTCATTTTTCAGCTACACCCATTGTATTACAGCTATATTATTTTATTCTAAAATGATTGAATGATGTCCCAATATAGGTCCTCCCTGACTTGCCCTCACTGCCAGAAACAGAGCAACACCTTTGATCCTTTCCTCTGCATCTCACTGCCCATCCCGGTACCTCACACACGGTAAGATGACAGAGGATCTAATTTAGAACTATTGGCCAAAAAACTATCCTGCACCTAAGAATACGAATAAGAACAGATCCGGTCTTGTTTTTGCTATTGAACTTGGCATTAAGTGTCAAACGCAGCATAGACACTAATAGAGATCAAGAAACTGCTAAAATTGGAAAGTGGCGTCTATCTTTGAAACGTTGCTCATATTCTATCTATTTAACAGCCGTTTAATTTCATTTCTCTCCTGTGTTCCAGGCCCTTGTATGTGACGGTGGTATACCAAGGAAAGTGCTCCCACTGTATGAGAGTCGGGGTGGCAGTGCCTCTCTCCGGCACTGTGTCCAGACTAAGAAACGCTGTGGCGCAGGAGACCAAAATCCCTTCTCAACAGGTACCGCCTCGTTAGAGTTCAGGCATGTGTAGAAACGAGGTGGTTTAGAGATATTGATTATGTACTTTTTTTAGAAACTGGATGGAGAAGGAAAGTTCCCAGTGAGCTACTAAATGATTATGTGTTAGGTTTGACTCTGCTGCATAAGTGTAACGCTATGTTTTGTTGCTTGACAAGATGTTGCCTCTTTAGTGTCAGACGGCATTTCACTCACAGTGAAAGCCATTGTCTCAGTCCTCAACAATCCACCATTTGTGTTTGATGTGTCTGCAAGTGTCACAGTGGGAGACTTTCTTTTATCAGTATTACATAAAGATCCCTATCTATTTAAGTGTGAATCTGAACCCTCTGATTTTCTTGTTGTTTTTCTTGTTAGATATAATGTCACAAACGTTTTAATCAAATGGCTTCAAGCGATTCACACACTGTTTTTGTTCCCTGTATCTGTTCAGATTGTCCTCACTGAAATGTACTTTGACGGTTTTCACCGTTCCTTCTGTGACGATGACGACGACCTTGAGATCATCCAAGAGAGTGACTCCATCTTTGCCTTTGAAACACCTGAGCTATTCAGACCGGAGCAGATCCGCTCGCAGCGAGGAGGTATGACATCCTGTTGATTCCCTAGAAATCGGTTTAGCTCTCTGGCACATTAGGTCAGTAGGAGAGGAGATTAGATTATAAATGGATAAACATTGAACAAATGCTTGAATCAGGAAGTAATTACACAAAACTCACCACCATGTCTGATTGCTTTTTGTAAGCAGCATACAGGACGGTACATATGGTTAAGGTTTCATTTCATGCAAATAACTAAAATGTGTGCATTAATTATAGGGAGCCCACATACAAATCTGAACCAGAACAACTTGAAGTATGGCACAGATAATAATAGGATATCTACACAAATACAAGAGTCTGCAACCCCACCCCCGAGTCCCAATAAAAATACCGGCCAGGCTGACAAGATTGTGCTGTTGGTGTGTAACAGAGCCTGCGCTGGACAGCAAGGACGCAGGTACACAATGCACAAAGAAAACACGACCATTGTACAGTAGCTGGTCAAACTATTTTGCAGAAAGGCATTGTCGTTTTTGTAACTATTGCAGGTTTGGCAATCCATTTGTGCTGTATTTGGAGCGTACAGTGACATGGGATGTGCTGCAGAAAGAGATCCTGGAGAAGATGCGGCATCTTTTGCGCCCTGGAGTCTTTGTGCAGGTGCATACTCTTTGCAGACAGCCACACATTAACCTACATAGGCACCTACATCACCTATATTGGCTGTAATCTGTGACAAAGTGTGGAAGTGTAACATTCTGTGATCGTCTGTAGGTGGGGCCCTTCAGTTTGCGTGTGGTAGGAGTGGTGGGAATCACATATCTCCTGCCTCAAGAGGACCAGCCACTCTGCCATCCTTCTGTGGAGAGGTAATGTCACATATCACCACCAGAGGGCGGTACTGTCTCACTTGAAAAGGCGCTGGCCCTCACCAATCCCTCACCCTATTGAATCAACTTGAGGTTTATGTGAGAGAGCTGCATGGTAGGTCATACTGTACTCCCAGGTGCATTCACTTCAAAGTATTTCTTGAAACGTGTAACAGCTTTTAATATTTTTATAGATTTTCTCTGAAAAAGAGAAAATCCATTTTTCATGGATTTTTCTATGCTTCAGTAGGAGAAGAAGAAGGGCGTCACTTCTCAATTATAAATTACTGCGGTTGAAAATTTAAATTAGGCCATTTTACTTTTTATGTGCTAGAATTGATATGTTCTGAATAAATTTAATGACTTCAAGTCCTATGAAGACCATCCAACTCCCACTGTCATTTTCAAAAGGGTTGTCAATCTAAACAGAAGGCTGTTTCTCACCTGTTGCTGACTTTTGGAGTTTCTCTGACAGTAGCTATATTGATTTCATATTTGTTTACAGGTAAACTAACATCTCCTATTGGTGGCTTCTAATGTTGGCAGTCTAAGAAATGAACCTCACTCTACTGTTGGCACTAAGTCATTCTGGATATTAGCATCAGCTAAACGCCTAAAATGGAAAATGTAATGTCAATTATTTCTGTGAATCTAATTTTTAACAGGGCATACAAGTCTTGCGGTCCCGGAGGACCACCACATGTCAAAATTGTTGTTGAATGGGACAAAGAGACAAAAGACTAGTAAGTGAGATCTGGCAAAGATGGACCAGGCACTGATTACACACACTTCATTAGGTTTTGTGCATTTGTTCTCAGTTACACTGGATGAGAAACTCACATAGCACTTTCTAGTAATAAACTTAAGTTCAGTGGACAAATATTGTCCCAAATCTTTATCTCTGACGTCTCCTTTCAGAAGTTTTGATCTTTCAACACAAATAATTTGAAGCTCCATGTGACCTCTCTGTGACTTGTTATGCCTGCAGTCTGTTTAAACGGACTGAGGATGAGTACACCCCAGATGCTGAAAGCGTGCGTCAAATGAAGGAGCAGCACCTGCAGCCTCAGACCTGCTCTCTCGCCCAGTGCTTTCAGCTCTACACCAAAGAGGAACAGGTAGGCCCGTCCCATGTTTAGTGTACTGTATCTCTCAGAATGACACTGACACTGACATTAATTTCCATTTCCATTTCATTTAAATCCAAGTTTGTTCACTATACTTGCAGCTTGCTCCAGACGATGCTTGGCGATGCCCGCACTGTAAGCAGCTTCAACAGGGCAGCATCAAGCTCAGTCTCTGGACTCTGCCAGATATTCTCATACTTCACCTCAAACGCTTTAGACAGGTACTGATTATTAAGCATTCTAACATTAACGTGCAGATTACAGAACAAAAGTAGCTTCCAAAATTACTGAGATCTCCCAAAGTGAACAAAAAATAATAGAGACGGAGATTTGATATTACATCTTTACATGTTTCATTATTGCTATTGCTCCCATAAGCACCTGATGTTAGTCAAGTGCATGTTGTTCGCATTGAACCAACATACATAAATTAAACGTATGTCTCCTTCAGGATGGGGACCGACGGATGAAGATGCAAAACATGGTGAAGTTCCCACTGATAGGCATGGACATGGCACCCCACATGGTCAAGAGGAGTCAGAGCAGTTGGAGTCTACCGTCCCACTGGTCACCATGGAGACGGCCTTACGGGATGGGCCGTGATCCTGAGGACTATCTTTATGACCTGTATGCTGTGTGTAACCACCATGGGACCATGCAGGGAGGACATTACACAGGTAACAGGACACCATCCAAACCAGTATGAGTTACCTCTAGGTAATGTATTAATGTTGTATTAACTGATTTGTTGATTTCTTTGTGATATTTCACTTGTCTCGTAGCTCACTGTAAAAACTCCATTGATGGGCAGTGGTACTGCTTTGATGACAGTGATGTTCAAGCTATATCTGATGACGAAGTGTGCAAGCAGACTGGCTACATCTTGTTTTATCAAAGACGTGCTACAATTCCGTCTTGGTCAGCTAACAGTTCTGTGGGAGGTAAAGTCAACGTTTGCATACTAGTTTTTATTGCCTTTAGGCAGTCCAGCCTCTATAAACCTATGAACTTTCTCTATGGAATATCTTCTGCATGTTCAACCGCCTTCTGTTTCGGCCTTCAGGATCCACCAGCTCCTCGCTGTGTGAGCACTGGATTAGTAGGCTGATGGGTAGCCGCCCACCTAGCCAAGCCTCATCCGGTTCCTCCAGACGCACCTCATTAGCCTCTCTCTCTGAGTCAGCCGAGTTTGCCGGTGAACGGAGCGAAGATGACGGTGCGCACTCATCCAAAAGACCACATATGCAATGTCTACAATCTTATATCACTTTAAACAAATGCTTTCTGAATTTATTTAACTGTCTCAAAGGTGACAAACATGAATGATTTTTTCAATCAATCTTATATTGATTTGTATCTTTTTGTCCAAGCAGGCTTGTCCACCCGATCAGCAGTGAGAAGCATGCAGAGACAGACATTCTCCTCAAGGTCTTCCATGGCCAGCCCTCTAGTGCTCAGTGAGAATGGCACCAAACCATCCTGGTCCCTCTCTGCCAAGCTCCAACTCCGTTCCAACTCTCCCTCTCGCTTTTCCTTGGAGTCCCACTCTTCCTCCCCCACACTGGAGAGGATAGGAGAGGCGGCTGATGACAAGGTCTCAACATCCTGCTTCAGTGGGTCAGTAAAACCAGACAAACTATCTGGGGGCAAATCATCCCTTGCAGCAACGGATAGTAATGCAAGTGGTAAGAGGCTGACAGAGCAGGTTCACTCCAAGGCTGTGACTCAGACGGAGCAGAGGAGCTCCAACCAGGCTGGGGATAACAATAATGTGGCCAGTGCTGCTGAGCAGGCCAGCCCTGGACATGGGGCAACTGCTAAGGAGCCTAAACAAAGGAGTGCAGGTGCAGAGAGTGCTGGTGGCAAAAGGACCTCAACCAAGACTGTCTTGGAGTCTGAAAGGAGTCCCAAGAAGCGTCCTGCCACCTCCTCAACATCCTCCAGCTCTCCATCTCACACATGCCCTGCCGCTGACAAGTCACCATCTAACCCCAAAGACAAAAGTGATGGGCCCCCTAAAACAACTAAGGCTGGCTGCTTGAAAACAGCCACCCCTTCCAAAAAGGTGTCGTCCCAAAACCAGGAGACATTACATCCTGAGTCTGCCCAACAGAGGAAGAGTGTTTCTCCAGGATTACAAAGCTCACACCCTCAGAGGAGGTCGTCACCTAGAATGAGTGGTGAGAAGAGCTCAGCCTCAGGCAGGACTAGAGCAGCAGACAGGAGCACTAGCCGGGAGTCGTCTCGACCAAATGCAGTGTCAGAGAGAAAGGCTAACCATGGAGGTCCTTCTACCAGGTCAAGCGGTGGTTCAGCTCGGGGTGGAGAAAGTGCTAGAGCAGAGGGCAGACTGAGCCGAGCTGTGGAAAACAGGCCAGGCGGTCGCAGCTCAAGCAGCAGCTCCTCCATGACCAGCCTCAGGTCCTCAAGTATGGGTGGTCCCTCTGCAAATGCCCCACCATCAAGGGGACCTCGAACGAACAGTAAGACCGAGGACAAAGGTTTGTCCTTCTTCAAGACGGCCCTGAGGCAGAAAGAGACACGCAAGTCAACCGATGGTGGTAAAGCAGGAGTAGGGGAAACTAAAGGAAGTCCAGAGGATGGTGTTGGGGATGCACCTGGAGAGGGAATAGCAGATGGAGCAAGCAAGAAAGCCCAGAATGTGGCTTCGGAGGCCCAGACTAGTCTGGCCACAGCCAAAGACAAGGAATCCTCTAAGACATCTACCCCAGCTAAGCGTTCGCTGTTGCCCTCCACCAAGTCCAAGTGTTCTGGAGCAGAAACGCCCACCCAGTCCTCTGCCAACACAAAGGAACCTTCAAAGAAAGAACCTGCTAAAAAGACAATGCAGTCCAGAAAGATACCGATCAACTCTACACGAACTACCCAAAAGCCCAAGTAAAGTCATTTGGAGGGCACGATAACTGTCTCTTTAGTGCAGCTCTAAAGGTGTTGAACCATCAAACTAGACCTCTTTCCTCTGTAGCTAACCATTGGTTGATGAATACCAGCTGCCATATTGGACAGTTACTGTCCACTTTGTTAAATAGTTATTTAGGAATGGATTTAAACAAAGCACTTTGTATGGATTGCATTGATTTTGAAGAATATTATATTGTATTAACTTATGGACCGCACATGTATTGACATTTTTGCCTGGTTCTGTCTGTAGCAAACTTGGGTAAGGTATGTCTTGGTAGGAAGTAAAATAAAATGGTGGTTTCGCACAAGATGGAAAGCAGGTACAACGATGAAAAGACATTTTGAGATACATCACATTAAACATGGACTCAGTCACCAAAGGAAGTTTACTGGCAATTTTTAACATGCTGAGGCAGTGACCTCTCAATTATTTACAAAAAAAATCCATATGTACAGCTCTCCTTAAATATCGGGAGCCATATGTCAACAACAAACATCAGTGCCTCAGATAATCATAGTTAAGTATTTACGTCTAATTTAAATTGTATAACTCCAGGTGTTGGTACATTTATAATACACTTTTAATATTTATTAAACACTGAAAATGTTTCAAGTAAAACACAACTAATCCTATTTAACTGAAACCGCTGTTTACATATGCTCCTTGGTGTAGTAATTGTGCAACAGCCTTTTAACCACATTTATGTGCAGCCAGAATCAGACATGTGTTGCTGACACTCATCGTGAAGCCTCACAGAAGTTCAGTGTCATTGGTGTTAAATGTCTGCAGACCATGGGACTTACATAGTTCTAATGATTTAAGAGCGATGACTTCTTCTTCCCCCTCCCTCTGAGTGCCCTCAGTCCCCATCTCTGCCCCCTCAGCTGCTGATGCCAACAATTACTGTGGGTGCCCATGGCCTTATGGGGAACCTCGCATTCAGACTGCCACACATCTCAAAACATTCCTCTCAGATGAACACAGGGTTTATGTAAAAAGCCACTACGCACACAACCAAGATACTCAAAGACAATGTACTGGGATGTCTTTGTTTAACACCATACATGTATATAGCGCATTATGGTGTGTTTGAGTCAGACTATCCTTCTTTATCTGTAACATCACAGCTTGTGCACATCTTTAGCTTATACGTTACAGATCAGATCCACATTGAATGCAGTGACACAGACGGAGAAAAGCGATTGCCATTCATGAAATGTATGACAGCAATTATTGCATGATAAATTGCTTATGCATGCACTTAACTATGCAAGCAAATTCTTGCTAATGCCCGCACTGAGTATGTAAAACTGCTACTTTTGGATGTGTATATATTTGTAACTGTATATTTTTCCAAATGCCAGCATCAGAGAGCATGTTTAGGCATCCTTTATTAATGCTTTGTTTGCACATTTCTTCAAAGTAATATACATTTTGTATGAATGATAGGTATTGCTCATTCACCCTCTCAAAGTAAACCAGTTCACTTGCAAATGAATGTTTTCTGTATTGTTTTCATTTGTCTCATGTTTGACAAACCATCGGGCTACAGCTTACGAGTTGAGTTGCGAATCACTTTTATCAACTTGAGGTTTAAGTGGGAACCTATTAGACGTTTTTCCATTTCCTCATTGAGAGCTAAGAAATTAAAATGACACTGGTCCAAATGCCGTAATGTTTCATATAGGATCTCATGATGGTCCTATTCTTGTTGACATCTTAGACTGGGAACAAGATGTTGAACTCAGCCGGACCTTTATAACCACTCTGCCTTCTGTCTTTTCTAAAGGTACACAAATTAATAACGTACTCTAATATTTGATACTGTGTTGATTTTAATTCTTGTGTGGCCAAAATTGGTGCATGAATCCATAAAGGTTACAACAAAATTGATACGATTATTGGATGAGGACATGGCTTTATTGGCGAATAATTCAAGACCGAACAGTCTCATTAAGTAGATATACTATTGAAAGTACTACAGTATAGTATCATAGAGTTACAATATGGCTCTTAAATACTCAATAGCCCATAGGAGACAGACGAAACACCCTATTGTATTTCATATATTTTACTTTGCATCGGTGCCTGGTGGCTTCAGTACAATGTGTTGATATTCTCGCTATACACCCAAAACATTGAGTAGTTTGGTCAAATTCGTCCACTTGTGAATAGACGCTGTTCTCCATATCTGTATGCAAATTGCGACTTCTCTCAACTTGTCTGTTAGAATGTGACATCAAAGCCGTAAAACACTGCAGTCGCTCTGTAATGGAACAATATCCGTGTCTGTCTGGAGAGACTGGAGACGTATACAGTGTGAAATGCAAAGAGGAGTTATTTATTTTTCACAAATGCATGAGAACGTTTATTCCATTTTATTTTTCCCCATTTCTATGCTGTGATATAATGTCATTTTAATTATTCCCTGTGGACTTTTACAGAATTGGTTCAGTGTGACGGGAGAGAAAGCAATGTTGACATTGTTTGAGCAATGCAAGGAAATAAAATAAAATTATGTCTTAAAATAAAAGAATGCTGATTTCTATACCTTTGGCTGATCTTTTTTCATTTCAGTTTTAATGTTATCCACTTGGTGGAGCTCAGTGTTTTCCTCCATATCCAAGTCCATTGCAAAATAATGGGTTTGGGAAATAAAGCAACACTAAAGTTGAATTTGTCCTTAAGATGTGCCCTTCAAATTGAACTAAGAGTTTATTAAGATGTATAGTACTATCAAAACTAATGCTGTCACTGTGGGAGATGGCAGGTGCTGTATTAAACTACAGCCCCATCATTTATTTATAGCTGATTCAATTATGGTTATATTACTTTGGCTCAAGGCTACAAACATTAAGAGTTAATGTCCCCTCTTTGTCTTTCTTTTCCTGTAATTTTGTAAAACACAGTCATCTGTTTTGGGAATTACATTCTTACCCTCTCACTTCTCACCTCTTGCACAGTCTGAAGAGAGGCGATGAAATTTTCAAAATTGTCCACGGTGTGATCGAGTCACATCACGCTGCTCTTCACAATAGGGGGATTATAAAGTGATGGCTCATTCTTGTACTGTACACCACCACACATACGCATATTCTCAAGAAAGACTTTGGATTGTTCAATAAATATGCATGTGTGGATGTGATTTAAACATTCTCCGGATGCAACCTGGCACATCATTTTGTGGACGAGCCAAGGTCCTGAAGTACTGAAATCAATAATCATTTGCCAATTGCATCAGTTCAGAGCACCATTAGCAATACCTAAGTGGGGAATTCATCAATTTTAAGACGTTGTCCCTGGAAATAAGAGGACGATGGGTAGGATACTGTGAAATTCAAATTCTTAAGTACTATTTGGACAGAGAGATGCAGAAGACATACAGGAGTGATGTTTAAGTTTCCCGGTAATAGGCCTTTGACTATCTAATGTGTTTTAAGTCGTTTTAAGCAACACAATTAACATATTATTAGGCCCAAACTAAGATGTGAGACTTTGAGACAAGTGGAAAACTTTCAAAGGAAATGGTAGCAGCTGATTTGATAATAATTGAAGATTGTCAAAGCTCCGGATCTGAGAGTGTCCTGAGGTGTGACTTCACTGACAAAATGTGTTTTTAAGTCATTTAATAAACTTGTTTTTCTTGAAGCAAACATCTGCTGAGTCTGGTGTTGGTGTCTGCGTGCCCCCCTTACTCCCAGGATGATGCTGACTGAGCTGTTGCTGCTGTGAAGCCCCACATTATTATTATTTACCTTTATTTATTCAGGGTAGGGCCAATTGAGAGCAAGCTCTCTTTTTCAATGACGCCCTGATTACAATCAAGCAACAATACAATTCAACAGTGCAATATCAAAAACACAATTAAAGAATAAGACAATAAAACAGTTTCAAAAAGTACATGTACATTCAGAATGCATGAAGTCAACAAGAATATGCTTCAAGTGTTTAAAAGGAATCAAGGCATCTAACTGAAGCTGTGACAGGAGATTGTTCCATTTAAATGGAGCAAAATACTCAAAGGCAGTTTTTTTTACCTCAGTCCTAACAGTTGGAATATTAAGAGCCAGGGAAGTATGAGTGCGAGTGAAATAGTTGGGTGTTCTAAAAGTCAATAAATGTGTTAAATAAACAGGTAACTGATTGAGCAGAGCTTTATAAATGAACAGTATGTAATGTTGTTCTCTTCTCAGAGTCAGAGAAGTCCAGCCTACATTCTGATAAAGTTGGCAGTGATGGGTCATGAATTTGTCACCAGTAATAAATCTAATTGCAGAATGATATATTGTATCAAGTGGTTTTAGTGTAGTAGGAGCGTGCATATAAATGATATCTCCGTAATCTAACACTGATAAAAATGTAGCTTGAACTATCTGCTTCCTACAAAACTGAGACAGGCAAGATTTATTTCTATAAAAGAATGCCAATATAGGTTTCAGTTTCTTTAGAAGCTCTACAATATATGATTTAAAAGAAAGTTTTTCATCGATCCAAATTCCTAAATACCTAT
>CABFOS010138541.1:0-11139 GCA_900660315.1 Diretmoides pauciradiatus | reverse complement strand
GTCTGCTACCCATCCCTGTTACATTCTTCCAGTGGTCCAACCCTCGCCCATGTCTAAATCTGTCTCGAGGCAAAAACCTTCTCTCTCTTTATCCTACAAGTTGGACCCGGGATTTAGGGCTGAAACTAACGATTATTTTCATTATCGACATACATTACATTATTGAGAAAATGATCAGCAGATTAATCAACAGATTAATCTGCTGATCATTTTCTCCATTAATAGATTAGTTGTTTGGTCCATAAAATGTCATAAAATGGTGAAAAATGTTGATCAGTGTTTCCCAAAGCCCAAGGTGACGTCCTCAAATGTCTTGTTTTGTCCACAACCCAAAGATATTCAGTTTACTGTCATAGAGGACTAAAGAAACCAGAACATGTTCACATTGGCGAAGCTGAAATCAGAGAATCTGGATTAATCGATTATCAAAATAGTTGGCAATTAATTTAATAGTTGACGACTAATCGCTGAATCGACTAATCGTTGCAGCTCTACTGGGACTGTAGCGCTCCTTACTACTGGTTGCTCTAGCAGTTATACCTTATTCTACTGTTTCACTCATTCTAATAGAGACAGGTAAATGGGGACAGCAGGTAAGGGACAGGTACTTCTCTAACCTTGAAACCCTTCACTTACAATTTACAACAACTGTGCCTATCTGTACTAGTTTGTCTTTTCTCAACAAGCATGTCTGGATTCTAACCATGCAGTCTAAACATGATCAAAAAAATGCTGTACTTAGTTCTTATTTCTACCATAGGAATGTTGTCATGGCACCGTGGCTCCTTGCATTCCTCACTATTGGTTACTTGTTGCAATGCTGATCTAGTGATTTAAGCTTATTCTTCTGTTGCACTGATTGTAAGTTGCTAACAATCAAGTCACAATCAGCTAATTAGTGCTGCGGTTTACCTTTATCAGTGGAGTTCTCCCGAAGAAGAATCCAAACAGGTAGGCCATAATGTCGTTGCAGATCACAATGGAGATGGGGACGATGAACCTGGAAAACAGGTGTTTCAACAATGTTGAGTGGCAGTGGGGAGATTTACATCAACCACAACACAAATCCTACTCTGATATAGTGGTTTGATGTAGTAGTGAAAGAGACTGGTGGATTTTGAAATGCAACTGTAACTGCTCTAGGTGGCATATTAATGAGATTAATATTTGGCAACAGCATATTACAACATAGTAAAGAGGAAACAAAGGTTGCTAGGATTACAGTAAAACATCTGATTCAAACTATTGTTCTCCTAAAACATGCCTGATATTTCTAATTCTTGCCGAGGACTTCTTTCTGTTGCACTACTTCAAAAGTCCCCGGCAGCAAAGTGCAACAATAGGCAAAAGAGACGAGGCAGGTTCCTCAGGTCTGTGTCCCGCTTACCAGATCATTCCTTCAAACAGGTTCTGAATGACTAGGTGGGACTGAGTTACCACAATCAACAGGGTCACATGGGTCCAAGCAAACTGGAATGGCAAACACAAACACAAACACCACCGTGTCACTGCACTGGAATGTGGCCGGGCCTGTTCACAACAGTTGGCTCATGTCAGAAATAGTGGGATAATACAAACAAGCAGACGTGGTGGATGACAAAGCGCACACAGTGAAAGTGAGACTGGTGTCAAAAACACTGCACCCACTGACGCAAGACATACAGTACGTTACCCTGCCCCGGTCACACGAGCAAAGCAGGCTAGCATGTGGACTGTGGCAAAGCTTGTGAAATACTTTGAGATGTTCGAGCAAAAGAGGGGATTCATGAGAACAGAATTGGTTGAGTCGAAACAGTGCCTCGTTTTGATTTTTTTTTAATTGTTACCAGCTTTAGCACTTTAATATTTCTACACAAATGTGAAGACTATCCTGTAGTGCAAACTGCCTACAGCACAAACACTGCCAGAGTTAGGGTTCAGTTCCCATTGGGGCCACCCGTGCTAAAAATGTCTAAACTCGTGGTACTGTGTAAGGCGCTTTGGATAAATATGTCTGCCAAATGTCATCATTATGTTATGCAATGAAAAATCCCATGCTGTAGTTTTTCTCAGATGCAAGAAATTAGTCTGAGCTAACAAAGTTGGTGCTTAATTAGTGCCCAAAGCGTTCTGGTGGTGTATGCCTGCCCTGCTGCATTCCAAAACATTAAGATGCAATCGCAGAACCCAGAGTCTGTTATCTATAACGATAGTAGACTCTGGGAGCAACAGCCACTGTGTCTGAGTTATTCGGTCTAGCCAGCAGATCTGAAGAACGACTTCCTCTTCCGTGCGCCGGTCATTTATTTTTTAGTTGTCAGCAAGCTAACACACATTACGTTTGTCAAGCAAATGCCTTAAACAAAGCAATTGGACTGTAAAGTGACCGGCGGATGACCGGCGCACCGAAGAGGAAGTCGTTATCCGCCGGTCATTTTACAGTCCAATTGCTTTGATTAAGGTATTTGCATGACAAACGTAATGTGTTAGCTTGTTTACCGGCAGGATATGGCAAAAGTTTGATATGAAAAATGACTGTAAAATCTAAAAACGAAATGCCCGGCGGCCGGAAGAGGAAGTCATTCTTTGGATCCCCTGGCTAGACCAGATGACCCAAAACTAGTGGCCGTTGCGCCCAGAGGCTCTGGCCGTCATCAGACAGATTGAGCCTCTGGGTTCCGACATTGATTAAGATGCAGCCTGATTGGTCTTCCATGTAATTTGTACACAGCAAATGCAAGTGGGTGAAATACAGCTGCAGCCAATGCAGAAGTCCTGCATGCATTCATCCGGGACCTCGCCTGCATTATTATCTGGGTTCAACAGTTTTTATACAGTAGATATTAGAACATTTTAGCACCAAACTATGGTGTAAAAAGTGAGACTTCTACAATGGCTACAGTTGTGCATAGTTTTCCAAAATCTTCTCAGAGGGAAACAACAGAGTAGGAAGCAGTGGAAGGGGATGGATAGGACAGTTGGTGCTTGGTGAGGGGAGGAGGAGGGGGTTACTTGGCTGATACACACCATATAAAACTGCAGGCGGTAATGTTTCTTCACTAAACTCAGCACAAACATGCAGAAACCTGCGAAAGAGTAGATAACATGCAGTCAGTTTTATGGTCTGAGTTGAAGGGAATACAAATCAAAAACAACCACATCCCTGACATCTTATTATTAAGTTATGATACATGGGGAGTGTGTGACATGCCTACAAACTGAACAAGAACATTTTGGCAGCACATTTCAACATCTGTGCAAATATCAAAATACTTTTAAACAATACTTTCCAAAAGGTCACTTGGGTGAGCGTCAGAATGAACAGCTGCAAACTGGACACAGTGACTCAGAAACTCCCATTGATTTGAAATCAGACTTTTGCATGGAGGAGGAGGCTGCTGCTGTGTCAGGTTTGTCTAGAGGAAAATGCGGAGGCCCTCGGGGGAGCCATTAACTACCGAACGGTCAGGAAGATGCTGTCGGCTCCAGTGCATCCCTGGGACTTAAACTAGAGCGGATACCTGGCTGGCTGCACAGGGTCAACTCAAAGACAACACAGTCAGCAAGACTCAGGAAGAAGAGCTTTCCCCCCGTTAGAGACTAAGATGAGCAACTAATGAGATTGATAGGAACTTTTACTTTATTTAACCAGAGGGAAACTCACAGCAGCAATAAAAACAATTAAACAAAATAGTTAAAGTTCTTTCTTGTTGACAGCTACTCCTTTTAAGTTTACATATGTGAATCGATCACATACTGTGCAATTCTGATAACACTCATCGCTAGGGCTGCAACTAACGATTATTTTCACTATTGATTAATCTGTCGATGATTTTCACGATTAATCGATTAGTCGTTTGGTCCAGAAAATGCCAGAAAATGTTGAACCCAAAGATAACAATGTGAAGTAGAAGTTTACTGTCAGAGGACTTAAGAAACCAGAACATATTCACATTTGAGAAGCTGAAGTAAGAGAATCTGGACATTTTTTCTTAAAAAAATAAATCAAAATGATTAATCGATTATCAAAATAGTGGGCAATTAATGTAATAGTTGTCAACTAATCGATTAATCGACTAATCGTTGCAGCTCCTCATTTGTGGCTTCATGACACATTCGCCTGCCGTTTTAACAAGGCACTAAATCCATCAATTCACTCTCACTCACTCAGTTCAAGTGATAACGCCATTCGGAGGCACGTGGCAATCAATACTACACGTCTGAAATCAATGACAGAATATGGCGCAATTAAGATTTTTAAAAGACCGATCCCAAATCATTTTAACTAACCCACTTTTTGCAGCACTAAACTAAATCAAAATCAACTCCACTTGTACGCTTACTGCAGTGGGAGCAGGGGTCAGAGGGCAGGTGTGTTTATGATACTGGTATTGTCTCGGCGGGACCCACCTGCCAGGTATAAAGCAAAGGAGATGAAGCGGTGGTAGCGGGCCAGGAACTGCAGAGGCTCCTCCCTCTGCACCAGAGCCCCAAAATAATCAGCAACCGTTTCACCATAGAAGAAGTAGTTGACACAGATCAGGAAGTACCTAGGATGAAGGAACACAGGGTGTTGTTTGCATTGTGCTTGCGAGTGCTCCTCGGCGAGGAGGGTTAGGCTGATTGTTGGGATAGTTTTTATGACGACATCACCATAAATGGATGAAGTGCTGCTTTTTGTACCCCGCCTATTATACAGTATATTGATCTGCAATGTGTGCTAGTGTGTGAGACGGAGAGATAAACTGTGTGCGTTCTTGTGTTCTGTTGTTGTTGTGATATGTGGAGTAAGTAACTGTATGTTTAAGGGGGGGGGGGGTGTAGTTTCATTTCACTTCCAGCATGGCAGTGACCTTTGTTCTGAGTTACACTGGTGTCGCATAGTGTGTGTGTGTGTGTGTACGTGCACAAAGGTAAACCGTTAACAGAAACATAAGCAGTAACATAGGAACAAAAAGAAACCGCAGGGGTCGGTGGGTATTACATATTACTACCTGCAGCGGAAAACAACATGAGTCAGCGTTTTAGGGAACGAACAGGGAGAGGAACGAGAATGAAATGAAATGAAATGGAGTCGGTAGCTGGAGGAGAGGTGGCTGAACGGTTCCTAATCCTATTGAGAGAGACCTTACGCTTGTTTCTGGCTTTTTCATTTACTCGGATCTACACTCAGTAGCCACTTTATTAGGTACGCCTCTCGGTTTACAGCTCACTCCTCCAGACAGAGAGTCGGTACGTAGCCAGGCGGGAGAGGTCCTGTAGCTGAAAAGGTCACAGGTCTGATCTGTCTGAACGACAGACATGCATCCTGTCCTTGAGCAAGACACTGGACCCCTACCTGCTGTTTTAGGTTACGAGCTACAGCGCCTAAAACATTTAGCGACGCTGAAATTCTGCAGTATTGTCCTATTACATCTAGATATCCACTCCCCTTACCAGCTTAGTGTCCTGAACCACGGGAGTTCGTAGGAATGGTAAACTCTGTAACCGATGGTGATGATTTCCTGGAAACACTTGATCTGGATGGTCATAACCTACAGAGGACGGAAGCAGAGCAGAACGGTGACGTGACAGCTGAGGTCTAGAAATTAGTCCTGCTTTCTACTGCTGAATGGTCTAGTAAAGAGAATAGTCAGCAGTGCTCATGCGGGATAGACGCGTGGAGAACGTGGAGAACAGCTATCAACCAATATTACTTACCACTAATATGAGTGTGATGGGTCCCAGGTAGATGATAAGGAAGAAGCCTGATATCATGGCTAGAGACAGAACCCCTCGTATCCAGTAGTTCTTCCATCTGGGGGAAACAGAAACTTTCCGTCACTGACATGTTTCCTTCAGCGTTAATACTCGTTTCATTTGTTCATTCATGCTTCATTTAAAGAATAGACGCCATCTGAAAAGAGAAACTATTAAGTAGGGGTCGACCGATTAATCGTTCAGCTGATTAATCGTTTAGCTGATTAATAGGACATTTTACAAACTATTGTTATCGGCGGAACTTGGCTCCGATAGTGGCCAATGGCTGCACAGCTTCCAATTGATCTACTTATGAGGTTCTGTGTCAGGGAACGTTGTGTTCTATAAATTGAAAAACGTAAATAAAAGTTTTAAAAAAATAAAAAAGTCTTTTTTTTCCGGATTGTATCGGCCGATCAATCAGCTATTGGCTTTTTCCTGCTCCAAACTATCGTTATCATATCGGCCTTTAAAAATCCACTATCGGTCGACCTCTACTATAAAGTATTACCTTTCCTGAGTCCTTTACCAGCAATGACGTGTTTTAGACGATGAAATTAACCGTCTGTGTTTTAGAAATAGTCAACAATGAACATCAGGTTACAGTTAACCTGCCAAAATGATCCTTTGTTTCACTTCTTTTGTACTTGTGTCTCTTCTTTGTGTTTTATCACCGCACATCACTTCAGTTCACTTCTAGGTTTTTGTTCATTTACACAATAATAAAGCGTGGAATTAAAATGCTTGCTGTCAAAATAAAAGCATGCGACTGCTGTCAGGCCTGTGGATGTTAGCTACACGCATCAGCTGGGTCTGCAAGTTCATTTCAAAAGCTTCTTGTCACTTTCACAAGCAAATAACGGAGAGAAACCCTGTCATATTGGGGTACGGTACAACAAAACAAGCTGCATCCTAGATTAGATTGATTTTCAGAATGATATGCCATGCATGTTGTTGTGAGAAGCTACTGCACCGACTGCTGCTGCCTAGTAGACAACAATAGGAGGGGGGATAGCTCAGAGCTGCACACGAGCCAAGCAGAGAGTCTGGTGTGAATGGAGGGGAAACAGCTGCATCATGAAAAAGCTGCTGCTGATTCCACTGAGCACTGCAGACTCATTCAGTCTCTCTCTCTCTCTTTCTGAGTCAATCTCTCTTTCTTTCTGAATCCATCTATTTCTCTTTTTGAATCCATCTCTCTCTCTTTTTGAATCCATCTCTCTCTTTCTGAATCCATCTCTCTCTCTCTGAGTCCATCTCTCTTGCTCTCTTTCTGAATCCATCTCTCTCTCTCTTTCTGAATCCATCTTTCTCTCTCTCTCTTTGAGTCCATCTCTCTTCCTGAATCCATCACTCTCTCTTTCTGAATCCATCTCTCTCACTCGCTGAGTCCATCTCTCTCTCTCTCTCTTTCTGAATCCATCTCTCTCTCTCTCTCTCTCTCTCTCTCGCTTTGAGTCCATTTCTCTCTCTCGTGCATGCTCTCCCTTCCTCTTTCCCCCCCATCCTCCATTCTTCCCTCACCTTCCCTCCTCCTCCCCCTCTTTGCCCCATCCTCCTCACTCCATCTCTTCTCTCATCTCCCTCTTCTTTACTTTTCTCTCTCAATTTCTTTCATTAGTCCTCCCTTTCTCCCAACCCCATCTCTCTTCCTCCCTCTCCCTGTGGTCTGTTCATCTACTGGACTAAAGAAGAGGAGGCGGGTCAAGTCTCCAGGGATTAGTGCTCCCCCATGAGCCTTTAAGCCCTGTGACCTGGCTGCCTCTCATTGGTGGAGCCCTCCGTGTCTCATCTGCATATCAGGGACCAAGTTAATTTGTGCTCGGGACTCTGGTGCAGTCCAGAAATGACGGCAGGACGTTTTTGTTGAGTGTCATTACGTATGTTTATATGTAGTATGTGATCATTCTAGGAGCAACAGGAATATCTCTCTATGAAATCTGTGATTGGCTCTGGATGGGAGCATCAGCTAAATGCCTATAATGGAAGTGTAAGATGTTTTATGGGATCTGCACTGAACTGACACAAGAAAACACTTACACCTGCCAAATGCTGCTACATGTTGAAGTTACATTACTTCTGATTGGTTGAGCTGACTACTGATTTGACACTAGTGTTATGTTACTTCTGATTGGTTGAGCTGACTACTGATTTGACACTAGTGTTACGTTACTTCTGATTGGTGGAGCTGACTACTGATTTGACACTAGTGTTACGTTACTTCTGATTGGTGGAGCTGACTACTGATTTGACACTAGTGTTACATTACTTCTGATTGGTGGAGCTGACTACTGATTTGACACTAGTGTTACGTTACTTCTGATTGGTGGAGCTGGCTACTGAGTCTTGATACTCAAGCTACTGTAGAGTGAGATCTACAACCACTAGCTCCAGGCTGCACTTTAGGAACAATGTTTTCCTTATGTATATCAGCGTGTGAGCATGCTGACCTGGGCGGGAGCCCCTCCAGGGCTTTGTTGAGATATTGTGGAGTGTTGTCTGCATCTGTGGAGGGAGGGATGTCTGGAGTGTCTGCTTTAGAGTCGCCTTCGCCTTCTCCCTCTCCCTCTCCCTCTGCCTCGCCCAGCCTGTCCTCGCCATCGGTTTCCTGCCAAGGCACACACACAAACACAGGTATTTAAATACCGACGACAGCAGATGCTCTTTGAGAGTTCGAGAAATGCAAATGAGAAGTAAATGTTGGACAGTCAAACAGAATCCAATCTAATTTATGATCAGGCATGAGGCCAGGCTGTTAGTAGGTCAGAGTTTAGTCTCTCACCTGTATGGCGAGGAGAGGAGAAAGACACGTCTGTATCTCCTTTAAACTTGGCTTGAATTCTAGTAGGCCTGCAAGTGTGCGTGTGTGTGTAATGTCAGACAAGCTCCAGGAATTAATAAATTACCAAACTGGGGAATTTATTCCTGGCTAGTTTTTACTACAGCAGAGTTTTAATAGAGGTTAGAGTTTTAATAGAGTTGTTGTATTCCTAAAATATTTACTTATTTTCAGAACATACTGGGATTTGGGGGGTTTATAAACCATGATAGTAATATGTGATTCTCTTCAACTGTCCAAACGTTCTCACTTGGTGAGTGTATCAAACTCAAACTGGCTTCAGCAGTTAGTTGACCCGTTGAACCAGGAGAACTACTTGGTGAAGTCAGCAGGTTGTTCAATTGTCTAGAGACACAAAAGCCCTCAAGCAAATTGCAGATAGATCAAACTACAGTGCAGTATAATCTCATCCGGCTGTTTCCACATAAAAGGATTGTAACTAGAGAGGATTGAGTTGAGGATTGAGCAGCTGGAGAGGAGTGGAGTGGTGGACTTCAGGTAGGCTATCCCTGGGTCAGGGTAAGGATTGTGAGATTGGCTGCAGTAATGCAGGGTAGACCCAGGACACGCTATGCCAGCTGGCCAGGGAATCACTGGGGATCCCCAGGAAGAACTGGAGGACTTCGCTGGGCTGCTCTGGCTGTCCTGACCTGGAAATGTGGCTAGAAAATACTGACTCATAGTGAAATATGTTGATTTTGTTTTCAACAAAGCTTACCTGAATAATAGAAGACAGAGTCCAACCTGCAAATTCCTCAAATAACTCAAAATTCCCATAAAAAAGGGGAATGTTTCAAATGTGCAACCCTTATCACAAAGCTGGGAGGCTACTGGGAGCATGACAACATTGAAAGGCTATACCCCATGTTGCTAGGTTGGCTAGCAAGCTGCACCCTGGGAGGCAAACACCTTCATTGGTGTTAATGAATCTTTAATTTGGATTTAACACCGGTCAACAGAGACATGGGGATAGTGCCATTGCCGTCCTCCATGCATCCTATCCTGTGTTGATACTCCAGACAGATTTTCTGGAATATTACACAGGATAATCCCATTAGATAGTAGAACACTTAATATTAGCAGTGACCACTTGGGGCCTCTGTGTTTTCTCTGTAATAGCAAAGTGACCCTGAAAGCAGGGACTGAAATTAACACCCTCCAAGCAATAAATGTGAGTGCTTATCTAAATTACTGGGTAAATCAATGAGTCACCCACCAAACTGGCCGGTAACGTTTAACATCATGAGCCAATCAAACTAAAGAAAAACAATGGCTCTTTATCCATCAGCTTTCTGATTCGCTGCCTGTTGCGCGGCTTTGCACAAAGGGCTAGTGTAGAAACGACCATTTCTCTACTCTACCAACCGAACACTTGAAACTCAACGTTATTCCATGTGATGAGTGAGTCACTTGAATTTAACTACATGAATTAAACTTGATCAGTTGATTTAGTGGGTGAACAAGTTTCAAGTTAGAACTCTGAACCTGCTTCTCTAGACCATGACAATAAAGAACTCTGAACCTGCTTCTCTAGACCATGACAATAAAGAACTCTGAACCTGCTTCTCTAGACCATGACAATAAAGAACTCTGAACCTGCTTCTCTAGACCATGACAATAAAGAACTCTGAACCTGCTTCTCTAGACCATGACAATAAAGAACTCTGAACCTGCTTCTCTAGACCATGACAATAAAGAACTCTGAACCTGCTTCTCTAGACCATGACAATAAAGAACTCTGAACCTGCTTCTCTAGACCATGACAATAAAGAACTCTGAACCTGCTTCTCTAGACCATGACAATAAAGAACTCTGAACCTGCTTCTCTAGACCATGACAATAAAGAACTCTGAACCTGCTTCTCTAGACCATGACAATAAAGAACTCTGAACCTGCTTCTCTAGACCATGACAATAAAGAAGTTTTTAGGTCTCAGTCAAACATCAGAGTAATCTTATCCTGACAGACCTTAGACAATGACTCCAGGGCTTTTGTTCTCAAGACAACTCTACTAACTGTCCATCATGTAACAACACGTCAAGTGCAGACTTTTTGTCCCCCCCGCCCCTCCCCAAAAGTGTCTATTTTTAAAACCAAATTAAATTCCTCCTGAGCTCACATACCTACTGTGGAAGATTGAGTTTCCTCTTGCGCTTGAGAGGCCCGCTGATACTCCCAGACATTTCTTGCCTTTCATGGCTTCTTCCACTCAAACCACACTAACTATGGTGAGAAGGGCGATCAGAGTCCAGCCAGAGAGCTTTTAATTTAGCACTGACCTCGGCCCAGCATGCTAATTAGCTGTAATGGGGAGCAAGTTGGGGTTGAGAGACGGGGGTCACTTGTGTCAGTGGACAGGTTCAGGAGAGAAGAGTGGCAAGAGTAAAGTCCTACTCAGGTTTTAATGAGGATGCGATGCCTGCAAACTGAAAGTGGAAAGCTAGTCTGGCAGTCTGCAACGTTCTCCAGATACTACTGTAGTCTCTCCAACTGTATTCTGGTCAGTTTTGGTTAGTTTGTCTACTCTACCGGCCAAATGTGTCAAAATCTGCTACTAGGGCTGCTGGATGGAAAAGTTTGTG
>CABFOS010138510.1:0-13905 GCA_900660315.1 Diretmoides pauciradiatus | reverse complement strand
GTGTTTCGGGCATGTCCAACCGGGAGGAGACCTCGGGGTCGACCCAGGACACGCTGGAGGGATTACATCTCTCGGCTAGCCTGGGAACACCTCAGGATTCCCCCGGAAGAGCTGGTGGAAGTGGCGGGGGAAAGGGCTTCCTGGGCTTCCCTGCTGAAGATGCTGCCCCCGCGACCCGGACCCGGATAAGCGGAGGACAACGAGACGAGACAAGGCAAAAGTACCCAAACTTTGAAACTCTTATCAGGAGTAAAGCACATCCCCAATTATTCATTAGCTTCCCTGTTAAAGGTGCTGTGTCCGCCGGTTTATTTATAGCAAAATTGTAAAATATAAATCTTCGTATATCTGGAATGTATTCGACAGTAATCAGTAACATAAGATATTTGACACATCAACAACGTAATTTTAATTTGAGCGTCTGTGTGAGGAGCAGGGGCCAAAAACGGGACAACCAATCCAATGTGAGCCCTTCACCTTTGATTGGACGACCCATCTGTTTAAAATTGTTGTTGTCTCTGCAGTGCATGTTGTGGGGGCGTGGTTTCGGGGGCCATCTCTGATTGGGGAGGGGGCGTTGCTTAGACCGTTGGTGCATTCAAAAAAAATTCTAAGTGCTGCTGAAGAGGCAGCGGCGGACACAGCACCTTTAAGTGAAAACAGCCCGTTTAGTACTGTAGGCCTACTCCGAGAGGGGATCATATTATGTACACAGTTATGCAGTTATGATGTTCATTTTATTCATATTCACCAGGATCAGCAGCAGTTGTGATGTTCATACTCATCAGTTTATTAATCAGGATGAGTTTTGTTATTAGAGTTATTGTGAGATAATTATTGTTAGCTAGAGTAATGTGCTCTGAATGCAGGGAGGAAAATATTTGTTTATTTTATGTTAAAAAAGTTATGACAAATACATTTTATTGGTTTGAATGATATAAAAGTGGGTCGCGACGTAATGACCATGGGAAAAAGTGGGTCCCAATGCCAGACCAGTTGAGAACCACTGGCATAGAGCATAGGTCATATAGTGTAGTGTAGGTAGGCTATATATAGGGCAGCTCGGAGGTTTCCAGGGACCAACAGGTGTCCTTGTAGAACGAAGGAAGGAAGGAAGTTCCAAGGGGTCGAAGCAGCTTGAGTTCATATTTATTTCACTCCTTAGAGGTGAAAATGAGAAAATGTAGAAGAACATTGTCTAGCCACTTATCTAATTCAGGGTCATGGGAACACAGCGAGCAGCGAGTCATCCAGACATCCCTTTCACAAGCAACTTTCTCATGCAGTCAATCATTTTTTTCTTACATTTTGTAATATTTTCTGGATCAATACACAAAAGACGGCATTTTCACTTTCTGGACAAGCTGCAGCGTGAAAAATTGTTGTGTTTTTTTGATGTTCTGGCAGCTCAGTTGGATAAAGCACACACCATGTACCTGTGACGTCCTGGGTTTAAATTCAGCCCTGGACCCTTGAACTAAAATAGCAATCAAATAATATTTGAATAATTGAAAGTCATAAAATTGTGTTTTTTGGCCATTTATGGTTATGATTGAAGTTTGAATTAAGTTCATACTGAACTTTTCAGGTGAAAAATGTTCTGGCTTCACAGTTTGGCCAGAAAGTGACAGCAGTGTGAAAACAATGAAATACTTTTCTCATTCTTTAAGCACGTTCAGTTTTGAAGGTAAGTTTTTTTTTTAAAGTTTTCTTTGAAGGCTACTTGGCTCTAATTGTATTGCAACACAATGGTTAGATTATTGTAGGCCTAAGCTTAATGCAGATTGTAATATGGTTAATGCCATAACCAAAATAATCTTACAGGTTACAGGTGGGTGTGACTGCCTTTATTCTTACAACTCTTGTTTTTAATGTCATGTTGGATTCATATAATTGAGTTTCAAATTCAATTTATTTTTAATGGCATAATCATTTTTGCAAGGCAACTCGCCGGGCGTCTCTGGACAGTAATCTAAGCTCACAGCATTTCCTCTCCTGAAGGCCATACACTGCTGAATGATGCAAAGGGCAAACTCTGATTGGATTTGTACTGTGCAGCTATTTTCCCACCGGTGGTGAACCCAACATGCTCCCCAGAGGTAGGAGCAACAGCTTTGTATCATATCATCCTCATTTTCAGTGCCACATATTGAGAACCAGTACTGTGTTTTACGTTCCTGTACTCTAGTCTGTGTGGGGAGTTGCACTAAGCAAACTGAGCTGAACTAAACTACTAACAGATGAGACAATAACTACTCACAGCTCCCTCTGCTGGCACAGAATGGTAAGGAACAAACCCAAGAATGAATCATAACGTTCTATGTCCTTGAATTAGAAAATAAGAAATGTTGTTGTAGATGCTATAGTTTTCAACTAATGGGGATTTTTGATGCCGAATGTTTTTTTGTGGGTGATACCAATATTGGAATGTAGCTGAATTTAGCCGATAGTCAATATTTTGTGCTCATATTCAATATGTTTGAATGTGACAACTTTTATGCCCCAAGAAATTACAATTACTACAGATCCCCCAGAATTTAGGACACTAAAACTCATTACTCAAACCCAGACTAATTGGTCAGGCTAGCAGTTATTTAGGGCAAGGTGACTCACTCCACTGATTCAGTGGTAGGGGAAACTCTGAATAAACTCTTAATAAAACATGATTGAACAATTAAATGTAAAAAATGTTCAATGAAACAAAAATTGAATTGCATGTTTTATAGCCTGTTTTAGGTAGCTGTGGTCAGGGAGGAACCTCATCATATGCACATCCAATGAATGACACAACTTATATGTGATATTTAATAAATGGCCGATATTGGCCCCATATATCAGTCTAATTGTAGTAGAAACATCCATGTTCACAAAACTTTCATCAGGTAGAGTTTGTCCCGATTCTTAGTCAACAGATAAGCTATTACTGTTTAAAGTAGATGAGAGTTTATTGAAGTTTGCATATGAATCTGAGCGGTGGTCTGTCTGGGAGAGGGCTTACAGCGAGCACACAGCATGAATAAATACTCTCTCACCTGGCTTCAGCCGGCATCAACAGTCCTGCGAAGACGTTACAAAGTGGATTTCAGTGTCTCAAACGTCACATGATATTTCTGTCCACCTAACCTTCAGTGTGGCCTGTCTACATTGACTCCACCTTACTTTTTTCTTCTCACCTTTCCTTCCATCCTCTTGCCCCCACTCCTCTCTCTCTCTCTCTCTCTCTCTCTCTCTCTCACTCTCGCACGCACGCACACATACACACCACTTCCGCAGGAGATTATCACCTGCTGACCTGGCAAGTGGTCACAAGAGGAAGTGTTGACTTTCAATGATGTCAAGTCATGATAGGGGAGAAGTCAAGTATTAAGAAATAAGGAGTATTGGCCCTCCACACTAGACCAATGTTTAATGTAATAAAGCATAAACGTATTATTCTTAATACAATGTAGAACAGAACTATAGTTTATATAGATATATAGATATATAGAACTATATACTGAAACTAATTTAGAATGTTTTATTTTACAGGCTGCACAAAACTAAGATGTGTCTTTGTTTTAATTTGACCTCTACATGCCAAACTTTGAGTCAAATCAAACAACCTCATCAGCTCCAGCACGGGGCCCATGTTCTGCCATTACTTTGCATTGTATAGTGTCACTGTCCAGCAGGCCGTGCTGAGACATTGAATCCATCCACTTCCTTTAAAGAGGATTAACTGTACCTGCAGCTTAGCTTAGTTACCCCAGATAAGGTCTGCAGTCTTCGGTGGCCATCTGTCTGTCTTGACTGCTCACACTGGTGTAAATGGAGGGAATACTTGAGTTGGATGTTTTGATATACCCAGATGAAGTGAGGATTGCTACACCAGACGATCTCTTAGAATGGGAACTTGAGTCTGCCAGTCAGTTGTCTATACCCACCGTACGGCTCTTTGTGGCACTTTACCCATACAACCCTGCTGCAATGTCTCCAAACCCCGACACGGCTGCTGAAGAGCTGCCTTTTGTGCCAGGCCAGATAATCAAGGTAAAGTATGCAGAGTCTCTGTTATTGGTGTTATAGTATAGTAGTACAGTAGAACTGTAGTACTATATAGTAACATACTAGAAATCATACATATAGGCAAGGCAAGTTTATTTATATAGCACATTTCATACACAAGGCCATTCAAAGTGCTTTACATACAGGTAGAGCATAGAATACATTGTAAAAGAAGTACAGAATGAGATTATTTTTTAAGATAATAAAAGAGGATATAAAAGAGAACATAACAGTTGGCATATTCATCAACATTCAAATAAAGAATATAAACAAATGTACTCAATACACAACAATTTAGGTTCTCACTGAAGCAGTTGCATACAGATCAGTTAGAGAGCCTAGTTTTTTAGTTAGTTTTTGTTTTATTAGTTTGCACAGTATAAACAGATAAAGACAATAATAATGACAATACAGGAAGAAGATATATACAGTGCAGGAAGAGGCAAAAAACCTGGAAGGCTTATTCGAGGCCTCTCCCTTTCAGACAAAACAAATAATATAGCCTACCGTTTTTGTTCCTAAGAGCTTGATGGTGTTTCCTGTTTGTTCTAGATGAAGGCTTATTTAATGTATGAAAAGCTGTGTGTTTTTACTCATTTCCTGTTACCATTTGCTACTCGATCGATGACGATTTGACAAGTTTTCACTAATCCTGTCTGCTACTGTGCTGTGCATATGCATACTGTACACAGTGGTGTCCAAAAGTCCACTACCAAGAACTGTTTGGTTTCATCATTTACCAAAAACAATTCAGTTGATACTTATTCAACAATACATTATTTAGAACTGATACAAATCCGAATTTTCAGATATTTGAGAAATGCTCCATATTTTATTATGAATCTTCTCAAATGGTTGTCACACCATATTTTCATTAAAATATTAGCACATGTATGCTCCTAATACAAAATGTGATTTTTTTAGTTGTTTAACAGCTTTTACCAGATATTACCTAATTTAATATGGGCCTCTATGCATTATTATCACTACTGCTAGTGCTTTAACTTTGAAAGGACTTCTGTTGAAAAATATTAAAAAGATATATGTAATCATGTTTGAGAAATAATTTGACTAAAATGTGTATTAGTTTTTGATAAATGATAAAGAAAAATAGTTCTAGTAATTGGTAGTGGATTGGTTTACTCAAATAGATTATTCCTTCCCAAACATATACTGTACATAGTAAATGAACACACCACCTCTACATTTGGCAGGTGGTTGGCGATCAAGACTCTGATGGTTTCTATTATGGTGAGTCTGGTGGCCTCTCTGGTTATGTGCCAAGTAACATGGTGACTGAACTGCCAGTGGATGATGAGCACCTCAAGAATCTACTCATGCAGCAGGGATTCCTCCCCGTGGACCACACAGGTATCTTCTTCTGTCACCAAACTGACAAACAGATCAGGGTCAGCAGTAGCTGAGAGGTCAGAGAGAAGGGCTTCTGATTGCTGCCAAGAGAATGAAAATCTTTCTCTGTCTCTCTGTCTCTGTCTCTCTCTCACTCTGTTGCTCCCCCCTCTCTCAGTACAGTAGTATGCTGTGTGTGTGTAGCTACTGTTAACATGTTAACTGTAGGGCGTTACTAAAAAGGAGCATGCATGCTTCTTCCCTAGATAAATAAAGTTTTATAAAGATTAGAATTTTGCACATTTTAGAGTGGCATTCAGATAAGGAAACTATAGAGCACAGATCTCTGGGGGGGCAGTTTTTAACCAATGCTATAATCACTGTGGCATATGATAATGATAATGAATGATAATCCTTTGATTATGGACTAAAAATGTTTGATACTGTGGCTCAGTTCACTAAGGCACTAATGATTACGGTGGGTTCATTACCTAAAAAGTATTTTGGTATAATCTTAGCTTTTTAATGTCCTTTACTGAGGCTTGATGCCCTAATCTGTTAATGTACAGACTCTTTTTTCCCTTTTATTAATGATCTGTTGCCAGTCCAGTGCTTGTATCTTGACCCACTGCTGTGTCTTTAACATCAGCTCTGATCGATGAAACCAGTATTACTGACGACGTGGTCGTCCGCAGAATGGTGGCCATATTTGAGTATGATCCATGGGAGAGTTCACCCAACATGGACAGTGAAGTAAGCACTTTATAACATAGCCTCATAAACGTCTTCAGTATCAAATCCAAGCTACCCATAACCCTGATGCTAAATACAAAGAAGTAACTTGTGGCAATCTTAATCTTATCTAAGGAATAAAAACAACTTTATCGTCCTCTGTTCCAGGCTGAACTCGGCTTTCGTGCAGGAGACATCATATATGTGTTTGGTGACATGGATGAAGATGGATTCTACTATGTGAGTGGCTAAATAATTAGGATGATTGCCAACTAGTTCTTAAACTCTGACTTTGCAGACAGCTTTACATTTGATTTTCATCTCAATTTAGGGGGATCTTCATGGACGACGAGGCCTGGTGCCATCAAACTTCTTACAGCCGCTACCATGGAATTAGCATTCATGCCAAGTTTGCCAAAACTAAAGCACAATGAGAAATTAGCAGTTTTTATATAAATAGCTAAAGGGGCATTCTACCTATATGTGTCAAATATATTTGTATGCTTACTTTTACTGGCATACCGACACAATATAACTGCTTTAGATGGAAGATCAAAGAGGGTCTGTCCCATCTCTTTTGTGTGGCAAATGATCAGTCCCCATGATCATGATACTGCCAAATGAAAAATAACAGCTCACGACACACACTTGTCATAAAAATCATTCATTTATTAAAAAATTACAAAGACAGATAAACTGACTTTGCCCTGTGCACTTTTAATACAATGCTGAACATGAGCCAATGGTATGCAATATTAAATCTCATATTGTGACATGAAAAAATAAAAAATGTTTCAGTCATACCTGGGAGCAATGGCTAGATTATTTAGCCTTAAAAGTACACTAAGTCTCAGATATTTGCTGATAAGAGTGTATTATTATAGTATATCCATGTTTGCCTTATACCCTATATATACATTTTCTATACTTGGCTCATAATCGTTTCATATGGAATAAGTAGTGAAAATGTTTCTCTTTTTGTTCTTGAGTGTTTGATATAAGCGCAACAGTTTTGCAGCAATTTTTATGTAAAATATGTGACAGAAACTTTGTATGAAGAAAATGATTAGTTCAGTCATGATATCTGTGCAAATATCAACAGTAAAAAACAATAAAATGTCTTAAATTATCTTGACAATTCTTATATATTTTACCGTTTTTTTACCTTTAGACCTCAGATGTGTTTGTCTCTATTGTTTATTGTCTACTGCTATTCTTCGCTAATAGGTAAAATCATTTTCATCACGGTAATATTAGAATTCAGCCTTCATGACAAGTTAGATCAGTATCTGATGGATGAACACAATGAAAACAATTCATTCACAACAACTACAGGGCAATAAAGGTTGTTTTCAAAATGGACTTGTCCTAAAAACTTTACACAGTATCAGTGGACTTCTTCTCGTCTTTTTCTTTCCTCTGCAGCCAACAGTATACTCATCCATAAAGTAGGAAACACTACACTGTGCAATAACGTTTAGTAGTGCTTTCTACTTTATGGGTGACAACACTGTATATCAGTAGCTTCTGGTTGCTCCAAGGTGTTGGTGATTTTGAACAAATTCAATAATTTCAACAATTTCTGTCTGCAACATCACTTCATAAATGAGAAATACTTATAACCGTTGACTTTCATTTTCACCCCCAGCATTTGACATCAATGCTCCTTAAAATGATGTTGATACAGTACATTAATGAGGCACATTAACATCAAGCACTGTCATAGGGTGAACATTTTAGTCATTTACATTTTCAAAAGAAAAATACAACATTGTTTAAAATAAGCTAGTGATAATCAGAGGTGGCGCCAGGATCTTACCAGCTTTTGGACTCCCCAGAAGAAAGAGAAACCCAGAAGTGAATGTGATCTTTTTATTAACCCTCACAGCCACGTGGTTTACACAGGAAAAGGCCTAACAGTCTGCGCATGCATGTGTGTACGCACACATACACACACACGCGCGATTGCACACACACACATGCACACACGTACGCCCACATGCACGCACACACGCACACACTATATATATATATATACATGCAGAGTATACAGATGTTCACACACACATGCACACACAGACACACACGTACATTCATAGCCTACACCCATGAAGTGCAGGCTGATGGCACCATTGCTGACAAGACTGTGCTCCTTTTAAGGAGATGCAGGCAAGGCAACACCTGTTTTAAAAAAAGTTGTACAGTAGAGTAAAGCAGATAGATATTGATTCCAGCAATAATTTTAGCAAAGGTGGAACATTTACATAACATCATGTGCTTTCAGTGAGATTGGAGTTTTAGAGCAAATCAAAAGTCAAAATATCAAAATATTTTGTTCTTGCCTGGAATGAAATAATTAATTAAATAATATAATGAAATATTACAATAGCCTTAAGAGGTTGAGGTTGTACTCATTTTAGAAATAGTGTAGCTATTCAATTTTTTGTTTAGCAAGAGTGTGATCCACGTCAGCAGGGCCTTAAAAATATTGCAGCAGCGCTACTCTAAAATATCTAACACAGATTACAGAAACAGCAGTCACATTTATATTTCTGAATACCTCTTCATGTATATACGTTTCTGTCAAAGTGTGGGTGGGGGATGGTACAAGGCTCTTCTCTATCCCAGCAGCAAATGTGCAATATGCTTGCAACAACAGAAACTTCGCAAATAGAATAGAGATAGGGCTATGTCCTCTGTTGTCAAGACAACCCAAACCTCAGAGTCACACCATGTGAAATAAGAGGAAGTGGGGGATGGGTGGTGTGCACAAACCGAGAAAAGATATCCTGAAACGCAGATAATACTCTCGCAGCAAAAAAAAGGTTGCAAATGTGGTAACATCAATTCAAGAAAGTGGAGCGTTATCTGCTGCAGGTTAGCAGGTAGCACAATGAATGTACAAATCTCCTCAGTTCTGAAAATGAACACACACACACACACACACACCAACCTTGTATGATACTGTAGAAGCTCATGAGTATGTATCTCTCTCAAGTGAGCAAGGAATGCACCACTGTAATAGGCAAACATGTACTGTATTGTGCAGATTATCTCCCCAGCTCACCTCTGCAGCGCTAGAGGCTGTGCTTACATCAGACATTTATTTCTGTGTAACATGGGATTATATCCAAAGCGATCGCCTTCTGTACTCAGGCTGGTATAGTGTTAGTATCCCCAAACAAGTAGCCTACAGTATCAGTTAAAACCAGGAGGTATTATCCTCTCAGGTCATTAACTAGGGTTGATTGAATGAATCCACTTGTCTTTATACTTCTGTGAACCATCATGTTATATAATAGCATATGTGAGTATACATTTCCCTTAAAAAACAGCTAGTCTTCAAAGGTTTCCTCTGAGTAGCAAAGTTATCTATGTCATCAAACAACATCACTAGAAATGCTGTTAAAATGGGACATGTTGCATCTGGTATTGGACCTAATCTTGGATGGTAGCTGGAAACTCTGAATCCATCTAATGTAAATACACTTGTAAATACAAAACAAAAGCCATCTTCCACACAGGTCTTAAGGCTCAGTTTCCTATCGATTCATGACTATGGGTTGGTTAGTTATCCACACAATGTCTGATGAAGCGTTCCAATAATCCTGGAGATAGAAACAAGTTGGAGGATGTTTATGCACATTATTAGCATGTTACATCTATCCACAGTTCAATGTAATATAACAGCCAACCAAGCAGAGCCCATGTGAGAACTGACAACAGCTTCTCAGACTGATTCAGTACTGCCACATGGTGGATCAAGGTGGAAATGGCATTGATACAATCTAATTATGGCTTTGATTTAAATTATGTCTCAGTATTCATAACAGTATTCATAACTTTATTATATGGTATCATTTCAGATATGATATAGTAATATATTATACCCTCCTTCCCAGATAGGGTTTCAGTGTGCGTGTCTGGCTTCATTAGTCAATATTTACATCAGTTCAATAATAATAAAAATCCTTATCACAAGTATTACAATCATGATAAGATGTTTAAGGTGTTAAATGATCTCCACTGCCTTACCTTCACTCTAGAATGTAAAAGTAAGATAAGAGCATAAATAAAGGAATGAATGAATGAATGACTTTTTTTTATTATTGTGTCGTGCATATCACAGCATACTATGATACGCCCAGCCCGCATGGGCTTATATGACACCAGACATAATTACTGCCAGGATAGTTGACTATACGATTAGATAAGATGATAAGATGTTTAAGGTGTTAAATCTGCAACTAATGTGTACAACTAATATTTGAGTATAAAGAGGGAAAATGACAATATTTAGGACACACTCAGTTATAAGGTTGCCTTTCTAACCACAGACACAAAATTGCACACAGTGCATATAGCCCAGTTATGTACATATTTTTACCTGCACTACATACATTATATTTCATGTATATTTGACAATTATCACTTCATGTCACATCATTATCAACCCTATAAATAAAAATTGCCAACAGTATTCATAAAAGAGGACTAAAACTGCCCTGTTTCAAAAGATGATGAGATGACAGCACGGTACATGGTAAGATCATTCAACCCTTGGTGTACAAGGAGAGTCCACTGGATGCCAGCACTGAAGTGATGAGTAGCATAGTGCTAACCAAAGCAACGCAGCCGTCAGAGTAATACACCTGCCTTCCATTCATTGGCTGCGTTGGCCTGTATGTTTGTACCATTTGCATTCCATCAGAAAAGCGAAGTTGTGAGAACGCAGCAAGCTGCAAGAAAAACAAAGAGGAAATTGATCAAAAAAAGGTGAAGAATGACCTCTGCAGAGTAATAAAATGGTCAATTGCTTAAGATAGACAATATTGTGGAAAGCACCTGTTGCCTGCTAAGTTGAATGGGGTTTTCAAACATTGTCCAAACGACAGCTTCTTCACAGTAGGGTGTAGTGAGGGAGCCAAGGTAGCGAAAGTATCTTGTCAAATTACTCGGAGGAGGAATGAGCATATCCAGGGACACACTGCTCAATGTAGTGTTGGTGGCTGCGTTTGTAAAATATTAACGACACAACAAATTAGGGAAGGGATTTCATATTATACTACAACATAGGTTAAAGGTGACAGCTTCATTGCTCTGTTTGATTTATTGCAGTGCACTGCAGAAAAAATGTTTTATTACGCGTTATATAAGTCACGTGTCACGTGCACTTTAGTCGAACAGCACAATTATCAACAACACATTTATGCATCTCAACGTGACTGGGCGATTATGAAGAACAACATATAGATATCTAATCTCTCGTGTAAGCAGATATGACTTACTGGGCTGTTTGATGTCTTTCAGAGCTTGTATAAAGGGATCATATTTCTTATTTGGGGTCCTCGATTCCTGAAATGAAAAGGCACATTGTTCAAGTGCTCTGGCAAGTTATAATCACACTAAAAATATATAAGAGAGACAACAGAGAAGATTTGGTTTCACAATTTAGTTCCTCAGAGAAACTTATTGATCCGATAAATGCAGTTTTCTCCGTCTTCGATATAATTGAGCATACAATTCTATAGTTAGTCTATAGAATATAGTCTATATTTCTGTAGTGTTTCACCTGTCAGTCAGAAATGTTTCAATCGCTCAATGTTTTCTTCTGCTTCTTAAATGGCGGAGATCTCATTATGAAGCAAACCCAACATATTACACCATTTTCATATTACTTGTATAATGTATCACATTTCCATTGTAAGCTTCTCTCCACTGGTTTTCTGTTAATGAAGGAAAAACAAGCTGACCTGAAAGAAGAATCCAAGAACTGCAACACCGGTGTGGTCTCCTCCTGCTTGGGAAAAAGAGTTGTACTCTTCCTTTATGTGGACAATATGCATCTGTGGATGAAGATGACATCAAAAACATTGTTTGCTCACATACAAAAATATTTGATGTGTTAATAAGTAATTTTTCATTGAAGTAAATACTGTGCGTAGAGGGGCTATATGATGTAGTGCTTATACCACTTACAGGTACTGAAATTCGTCATCTTCTATCAATATATTTTATACCTCCATTGGAAACTGTTCTCCATCAATGGTGTGTTCAGACCCTGGTCCTCCATCTTTGCCCCAATGAAAATGGAGTTGTATTGCTTTGTATGGTACAGCAAGATCTCCACCTTTGACCATTGCACTAGCAGGCAGGTCCACTTGAACTGAAGTAAAAGTAACAGTCATTAATGATGAGGAAGCTTTGATCGGGACAGGTATGTAAACCTTGAGGGGATTTGTTTTGGGAAGGTATACTGATAAAATAACAGTCAGGTACCTGGGGTTTGGTACGTTTATTTTAGATTTCTTACATAAGTTTAGATAGTTTTATATGTGTTTTTTGGTTTACATTGTAAGTCATATCCTTAACACTATTGTGTACTGTATTCAAGCTCATTGTAATCACTCTGTTGTAGTTTATAAAGACATACCAGTGTGTCCATTGTTTGTGATGCGACCATGAAAACTCTCTTGATAGCCAATGAACTGCAATGGAGTGAGACGTTCATCTGGTAGCGTCTTCCTTGTGACAATGTTAATTGGAGACTGAGCTCTGCCACTACAGTGCTGTGAAACCATTCCCCATGTGTCTGGTCCTGTCAAACAAATAAGGTTGAAGGAAACAATGTAACCCCCACTATGTACTACTGCACTCAACACCAATAGGTTTTTTTAAAAATTACATTATGCAGTGAATTAAGTGTGGTTGATTTAAGGTGTACTGTACCTGAGCAGGTTTTATTGCATGTAACCTGGGACTGGTAGCACCAATCTAGTGTAGAAGGATATAAATGGGTAATTTAATGATAAATCACATAATATAGCCAAGTGTATACCAGAATATTGCAGAGAGAACACATAAAAGCAGGCAGGTGATGAATATTTCCCAATAGAGAACTTCCTGAGAAAGAAATATTGTAGATTTCTTCTTTATGGATATGACTTAAACCATTGAACATTGTCACTTGACTTAATGATTTTGGGATAATCCTGTGAATCTATTTGTTGTTGTCACTCTTTCTTTCTTTCTTTCTTTCTTTCTTTCTTTCTTTCTTATATTTTCTCCCCAAAATGTTGCACCTTAACTATTTTTTCATTCTTTATGCTAGAAACTTCATTCAAACTTCAACACGTTCAGCTAGGAATCAATGTTTTTATTGTTCATTGTTTTCAAGATATTTAAGTTTTTGTCTTAATTGTTTTTACAGAGACAATGGATGGGCAAAGGTGTACTTGTTAGATAGATAGAATAGAATAGATAGAATTAATTTATTTCGGTCCATTTATAAGAGCAGATACATCAATTGCATACAGTTAAGTTCACTCATATTAGTGGCACCGAAAAGGTGTAGGCTGTTTATACCTTGATTACGCCACCACATCCAAGTGAAAAACTAATTCATGGGGTTTCATTTCAGGCCTCAAGGCAATAAAACAAGAACATTTGAAACGTTGTGTAAACTTTTGATATCAACTGTCTGTCTCTCTCCTGGATGTCTTCTAGTAATAAACGTCAGATGGCGAAGAAGAGTACGTCTCCATTTGTTCCTGGGGTGGGAGGCACTCATGCTTCCAAAGTCATGCAGTCCCTTCCCACCAGTCCCACCAACCTCTCTGGGTGAGTCATCTAATGAGCTGCTAAAGGTTACAATGTGCTATACAGTGCAAAATTCAAGTCAAAAGGCAAACAATGAAACGAATGGAGACAAATTTACAGATCTCATTTTAGAAATTTGATTCATTATAACATGAATTTCTCTTTCTGTCTTTCTCACCT